>CM070722.1:29250536-29528036 GCA_036346275.1 Otatea glauca
ACAAGCCGATGGGCCTTGAGCGCCTATGGGTGGCGTGGCCTTCCGGTGTCGCGGCGGCCGCGCATCGAACTATATTTACGTGAGGCTGCCGTCGTCAAACTTGGGCTGGCACTCCGAGTGGTTCTATGTTCGGAACCTGGGAGGTAGCGCCCCGATCTTCAACGGCCGTCTTCGGCGGGGCGATGGGCGTGGGCGCCAGGCGAAAGGAGAGGAATAGAATGCGAGATCATCGATCGGATCAAGGCCCAGAGGGAGCGAGGGCTGACCGGCGATGTTGTTGTACGCGCGTTCGTGAAGATGCTCGTGCAACCCCTCATGGACAGAGTGCGCCCCATGTTTCGGTACGAGGGGGCGTCCGACCCCATGAGGACGGTGAGGTCGAAGCTCTCCGTGTCGGAGATCGAGGCCAGGGAGTCCTCCGTCTTGGGCAGGAGTGCTACCAAGGCTGCGGGTGTCCATCCCGAGCCATTCTCCTCCTGCAATCCCCCAGACCTGGTAAGTCGAGAAGATCTCTTCCCTTCCTCTCTTTTCTTTTCAACCCTTCGCACTTGGTCTGACTAGTATCTCCGTGATTTCCAGGGGCTCGCCGGGATGGTCTCCCGGGCGTTGCTGCCGGAGAAGAAGGAGCTGAGGGCTACGGTCCGGGCGGACTCCGCGCAGGGTGAATCCGCGCGCAAGAAGAGGAAGGAGGAAAGGAGGAGGAAGAAAAAGAAGGAGCGCGTGGTGAGGGCCGCGCGCAGGCCGATCCGATGCAACCGTCGGCTTCGGCGGTCTGGGTCCACCTCGGGCCGAGCGGTGGCGGTGACGACCCATATCGTGGGCTGGAGCTCGAGCCGTCGAATGGCGATGCAGACGAGGCGCCAGCGTGGCGCTGCCATTTATCCGCCTCGGCGAGAGCATCTTTGGGGAAGCGGTGGGGCGATTCGCCTCCGCGAGGGGGGCCGGTGAAGAGGGCGCGGTTGCCCCGCACCCGCTCGGCGCTGCAAGTACTTTCCTCATCCCCGAGTTGTATTGTAGTGGAGTAGTCCGAGTATCTTTTAACCGACCGTTGTGCTGTGTCTTACATGAGGCGATCGTAGCGCAGCGATGGGGCGCTGGCCGGAGCTCCCAGAGGGCCGACGCCGCCATGCGGCCGGCGGGGCCAAGGAGGCGCGGGTCGAGCCGGGACTACCGACGGAGACGGCGTCGCTGGCCGGGGAGGAGACGCGGGTCGAGGTACCGTGGGCGGCGCTTGAGTCGTTGGTGGCCGAGTCCGAGGCATCGCGGTCAACGCTTGAGACGTTAGTCGTGGCGCCGGTGGCCGAGTCCGAGTGCGGGGGAGATTCGACGACCCTCTACGAGTCGGCGCCTCGACCGGAGATCGAGGGGGTCGTGGCAAAACTCCCGCCTTATCGCCCGGGAGGCCATGGCTTTCTGTGATCCGACTTTCGGAGGATCTGCCTGCCGCCGCTCATGAGCTCGCCGGCAGACGCCCAGTGTCGGGGCGGCCAGTCCTCGAGCCGCGGGAGGTGCCGACGACCTCCGTCGAGCGAGTCACCGGGCCGCTCTTAGGGGTTCACTCGGCCGCTGCGAGACCATCTCCGCAGTGATGACTGGCGCGCGGGAGTGGGAATCCTTTCAGGAGAGTGGTGGGGGGTCGAGGCTGAGATGGGCCAGATCCACAAGGGGTTAGCTCTCGCCCTTGACTCCTCCAGCAAAGTTTTGGATGCGATCAGCGGAGGTTCGACGAGCGTGCTTTCCTATTTGGCGGGGAGCGCGGCTCCAACCCGCACGATTTTGGCCGGATCCTCGGGATCGACCGCAACCTCCTTCGTGTCCTCGGCAAACTTGAAGGATCCGGTCCCTGACTTGCCGGGTCGGGGCGACTCGAGGTTTCCTGAGGTTCGCGAGTTCGGCCGAGGCGATGACCACTGATGCCAACTCGCAGCTGCTTCGCTCGTAGTTGTAGGCAAGCTGAAAAGATGAGGCCACGGTGATTATTCCCTGGGGCCCAGGCATCTTTAGCTTGAGGTAGGTGTATTTGGGGACCGCCATGAACTTGGCGTAGCATGGCCTCCCCAGAATGGTGTGGTAGGAGCCGGGAAAATCCACCACCTCGAAGGTGAGGGTTTCTGTCGAAGTTGTCCGTCCTCCAAAGTCACGGGTTGGTCAACCTGCCCTAGTGGGTGGGCCTGCTGGCCCGGAATGACGCCGTGGAAGGGCGCCTTGCTCGGCCGGAGGCTCAAGCGGGGGACCCCCATTGCGTCAAGCGTCTCAACATATAGGATGTTGAGACCGCTGCCTCCGTCCATGAGCACCTTGGTCAGGCGCTTTGTCCCCACGTTGGGGTCGACCACCAGCGGATATCTCCCCGGCTGCGGAATGTGGTCGGGATGGTCGGTCCGGTCGAAGGTGATCGGATATTCGACCAAAGGTATTGGGGACGCGGGAGTTGCCGTGTGGACTCTCACGGAAGGCGAGCTTGAGCGCGCTGTTCGGCGAGGGGACGCCGGTCCGCCAAAGATAATCGCGGCATTTGTCGAGTTCGGGAACTCGGCCGACCCTCTTTTCCTCACCTTTGGGGGCGTCCGCTTCTTTCCCTTACCCCGTGACGTCATAGGGGTGCCGGAGAGGAAGTGTTACAGGACTTGGCAGTCCCGGTACTTGTGCTTGACGGGGAACCTATGGTGCGGGCACGGGCTCTCCATCGCCTGAAGTGGTCGGGCGCGAATGGTCGCGCTTGCGGCTTAGGTGGTGGTCGGTAGTCGCGAACCAGCGGCCTTCGGCCCGTTCCCCGCCTGGCTTGCTTCTGAGCGGTCGGGAGGATCCGACTCGAGTGCCGGGCTCTTGCTTGGCCTTTCCCCTTTCGAAGATGGCCCCCACAGCCTCTTCGCCAGAGGCGTGGTTGGTGGCGATGTCCAAGAGCTCCTTGGTGGTTTTTGGCTTGACGCAGCCCAGTTTGTGCACTAAGGCCTTGCAGGAGGTGCCGTAGATGAATGCCCCAACGACATCGGCGTCGGAGATGTCGGGGAGCTCGTTGCATTGTCGGGAGAAGCACCGGATGTCGTCCTGGAGAGTCTCTCCCGGCTGCTGCTTACAGCTCTTCAGGTCCCAAGAGTTTCCGGGGGGCTTGTAAGTACCCTGGAAGTTTTCGACGAAGAGGCTCTTCAAGTCGGCCCAGTTCCTGATAGTTTTCGCGGGCAAGTACTCGAGCCAAGCTCTAGCAGAGTCCGCAAGGTAGATGGGAAGGTATTGGATGATGAAGAGGTCTTCCGCAGCTCCTCCTGCCCGGCATGCGAGCCAGTAATCTTCCAAATGCACGGGTTCGTTCTCAGATGTATTTGGCTATGTTGGTCTGCGTTCGAACTGGCGGGAAATCCACTTAGCGGATCCCCTAACAGAAGGCCCGTGGTCCTGGACCATCGGGGCTCAGGCTGCGATCGTCGCGGTGACCGTTGTCTACGACCCGTGACCAGGCCGCTTCGTCCAACACTCTTTTCCGCGCCTCGATGGTGGTGCAAACGTCGTAGTCGTTGCCGAGGCGCTGGCGCACTGGGGTGTGCGAGGCCTGGAGCCGTTGGTTCCGAGCGGCGGTGTGGCTCGGGTGACTAGAGGAGGCGCCCGAGTGGTGGGAACCAGAGCCCCCGGAGGTTCTGGTACATCGCCTTGGCCTCCGGGTCATCCGGCTCGGGAATGCCACGAAGCAGCATCGCGGCTGCGGCCACGTTTTGGCTTGCGTGGGGGAAGAACGGAGGGCTATCGGATTCCTCCGCCAGCTGGTGATGTACCTGACGCGCGTGTCCGCGCGCGGGGCTAGGCGCGAGTGGAGACTCGAGCTGACTTTGCTCCAGGTCGGCCTGGAGTTTGTCGAGCTCGGCCCTTCGGGCCTCCAGCTCCTCGTGTTGTTGTTGGAGCTCGGTGCGGCGAGCTTGGGTGTGTTCATCCCGCTCGCGCTGATATTCCACTTCCTGCGCTCTGGTGCGCTGGATGAGGGCTCCCGTAGTCGTGGGGGTTGCGGTCGGGTCGACCATACCCGTCATGTTGCACTCGCGGGAGTGCGGCCGGCTGGCAACGCGCTCCGCATCGGAGCTGGAGTCGTGGCTGGAGGCCGGCATATAACCGGCCATTGCCACGAGGCACGAGCCCACGGGAGGTGACATAGTCACCTGCCCGAGCTCACGGGTGTCGTTGCCAGAGGCGACGCAGGGCTTGGTGGGCTCTGGCTTCGAGGTTCTCACGGGAGCCTCGAGCTGGAGGTTGCCGAGATCGCCGGAGATGGAGTCCAGGTTCCCAGCGGATGCCTGGTCTCGGAAGGTGGCGGGGACGAGCATGAGCTTTCCCGCCGAAGTGGCGACGAAGTCGAGGGAGCCGAAGCTGATCCAGCTCCTTGACGCGAAGACGCCGTCGCGGGTGAAGGAAGCCATCAAGGAAGCGAATGGGAATCCGGAGATGATGATGAGGACGCGCAAAGCCCCCTACCTGGCGTGCCAACTGTCGGCATTTCGGGCACTAGCGAGTGAATTTGTAAGTCTAAGGGGCCACGCGTTCTATCTCCTTGAATGGTTAGACTCGGGAGTCCAAGATGTATACTGGTTTGGGCCGAATGTCCCAACTCCAGTTCGTGTGGTGGTGATGTATTGCTTTAGATGCAGATGGCTGCACGGTTTTTACAAGCGGGGGCTTGAGAGCTCAAGAACGTGTGAGTTAGAACTGCCTATTCGTAAAGATCCAGAGAAGGGCGCCCCCTCTCCCAGACGGTCCTGCCTTCCCTTATATAGCCAGAGGGGGGAAGGTTACATGGAAAGTTGGGAGAGGAGAAGATGAGATGATCTAGGCAGTGCTGGGAGCTCTGACCCTCTGTCTCGGCGACTGGTCAACCTCCGCTTCATCCCTCGCTGGGTTGGTGGTCTCTTAGAGCAGAGCAGTTCCATTGGGAAACAGGCGCGCGCCGCAAGCAAAGTCAGCGGCCGACGTTGCCTCGGGAGGGAGCGCACCCTCACACTGTGCATGTCTGAACGATTGAGACCGGAGCTTGACTTCGGCAACCTCCTCGCTACCTCGGGAAGGAGCCACCGCGTCTGATCACATTGAGCCGTTGTGTCCGAAGGGCACGTGGCTAGTGGCCGACGGAGGCCCGACACCTGTCCCTCGGCGGAGATCGCCTTAGCTTGGTCGAAGCTCGCGGGCGTCCGACCCGTGGCGGGGGTCGGACGCCTTGTTGGGTCGGGGACGAGCTTGGGGCGGCTCGTTAGGTCGGGGTCGAGCGTCGTTCATGGCCCCACGGGGCCCTTTGTCGGAGCCGGACTAGGGGCAGCCCGTTTGTCACTCCAGGCCGTTGGGGTACCCATGGCATGAGCATTCGTCAGCTATGTTGCTTTAAATTATTGCATGATATTTTATGCTTAGAAATAGTTTCAAATAGTTTGGGATCTAGTTATTCAACCCAATTGGATTATACTTTCTTTGTCATTTGTATGTCATGATTATTTATCACCAAAGGATGGTTCATTTTAGTTGGCTTCTAGTAGATGCCAACGTGGGTTGGTTAGAACGTGTGTAGATGTTTAGCCATGCCACATATAACTCATGTCTTTTGAAAGTTCAAATCAATCTGACTAATGGAACATGGAACATATTTGGGAAAGGGTGTGCTATGTGTTGTCACACAATGATGTTGAGTTGTTGGTGATATGTGTTGTCACATAATGATGTTGACTTGTTGATGGCATGTGTTGCACGATAATCAATAGGGGTGGTAAATGATTTAGACTAGGGTGTGTGGCAAGAGTTGTGAGCTATGGTAGACCTATGTGGCACTAGGTTGATATGACGACATGTTGATATATGAGTGAATATGAGGCAATTTTCTGTGAGTGATTTGTTGGAAATCTTGCCTCGGTCAATTAAGAACTTAACCTTGCAAGCTTTTGAACTGGGCCAAACATATAGTGATACAACCACATGTATGGTATGGGACAGACCTAGCTGATTAATTTACAATATCTTATCTTGAGTACCGCCAGTGGTGGTGTGGGTTCCAGGTGCATGCCTAGACTCACATGGCACAAGAGGGCGCCCCTGATTGTGGTGGTGAAACCTTAGCGGATAGTATTGAGTTTAAACAGAGTATGCTAAAGATTTTGTTATGATCTTTTAGTCGCACATCGATGGGTACGTGTTATGGTCGACTGTATAGTTTGATCATATCATGTGGGTAAAATGTGTAACCTCTGCGGAGTGTAAATCTATTTGGATAGCCATGTCCGCAGTATTGGCAATGCTTGGGAATTACAGTCAACATTTAGATTTTGTGAAATAATACTTGGGAAGGCAGGCTTGAGCCTTTGAAATGTATGGAAGTTGTTTAGGGCTGTGTGCTAGTTTACTCTAAGAAATACCTACAAATTACCTATTGTTGTTATTTGTTTTACTGTCATTTCAATCTATTTATTGTATTCATTTGTAAATGCTGCTTTACTGAAAAACAACCATATCAACCATCCATTGGAATAAGCCTTGCATATAGTTATATTAGAATTATATTATGTGCACAACTTGTTAAATGGTTTAGGTACTCACCTTTGCCACAACAAAATCAACAATTGAAGAGGATTCCACACCAGCTTTGGAGGAGTAATAGGAGGAGATGAACGCTTAGTGTGCAAGCATTGTCAGTTGGCTGTAGTATACTAAGAGGGTTATCTATGTTTTTTTTCCGCTGTAGTTTCAATTTAATATTTATAGTTTAGCTCTGTGTAGCAAAGTCATGTAATTCGATCTTAAGGTCAGTCAACAAGTTTATGTTTAATAAATGAAGTCTTTTATTATGCTTCCGTTGTGTATGATTGTGATATTCGTCTTGTTGGTGATCGGGACCGCCGACCGCGAGGGAGGTGGGGAGGATCGTGTGAGGGCGTAGCCCGAGTTCGTGCTCATCCGGGAAAGGCTGTAGTGTGTACGTCGGGGAAGAACAGGGGGAGAAACAGAGTTGGGGAGACCAGGATTATACTGGTTCGAGCCCCCTAGTCTGGAGAAAAGCTCTACTCCAGTCTTGCCCTGAGGCGAAAGATGAGTATATCGCTCTGTGAGAGTACAATGGGAGCTCCAGCTCGGTAATGCTCGAGTGTCCTTGCTTGAGAAAGATCTCTCCGCCCTTTTTTCGTTGTTCCTTTTATATCTTGTAACATCCCAAAAATTAGCTTAAATATTATTTTATTGCTTGAATATGCATTTACGATTTTCTGAAATTTATTTGGATTTTTCTGGATTTATTTGAATTAATTTGAAATCAAGTTTATTGCCCTTTTATTCAAATCTATTCAAATCTCTGCAAAGTTAAAATAAAGTTTTGCCAAAAATATTTTATTTGAGTCCAGAATGTCTCAAAGTATTTTTGAGATTTTTCTTGGATTTTTCCTAATAGTTTTATCGTTTAAAATAAATAAAATGAATTTCTGGAATTATTTTAAATGGAAAATCCTTTTGAAAATCAGTGAACAGTGTTGGGCCGAAGCCCAACATCAGTGCGCTTGAACCTGCGTCGGTCGCGGCCCGATCTAGCCCATTTAATCGCAATGGTAGAAACCCTAATTCAGCGGCATTGATTCGATCAAGTCTCAGCGGACCGGATCGCGCCGCGTAGAAGCCGTTCGTGGCCGTCGGATCGCGACTGCGTGTCGGGCGGAGTGTCGTCGTCTGCGTTCGGACTCGAGTCGCCGCCGTAACACCTCCGGTCTTCTTTCGTGTAGAGCTCGGGCCCGAGGCTATAAGCGGAGGTAGCACCGAGGTTATGATCGGCGCCGCGTGTTTTGATCGGAGGAGTTTCGCGAGGATCGTCGAAAGCAGCGCAGCGAGCTCGCCGGAGTTAAGCGCGAACGCCTCGGTTTCACGTTCGATTTCGTCGCCGCCCGTTCGGCCGCCGCCGTCTCGGCGCCATCTTCGAGTTCACCGGACCGAACCGCGTTGAACCCGCAGTGTCTCGTCGCCAGAACCTCGCCGGAACGCCGCTGCTTCGGTCTTCTTCTTCGCTGCCGGTAAGATCTTGCCGTCGCATAGCCATCGCGGACCCAGAAGCTTTGAGCCGTCGGATCTAGAACTGTTGGCTGATGCGTTGCCACGTCGCGCGCAAATGCTGACCGCCTGATCGGTTTTCTGCGGATCAGATCGAGCGGTGCGGGCGACCAATCAGGGTGTGCCGCGTGTCGGGCTCGGCGAGGCGCCATGGACCGAGTCCACCGTAGTCAGCGGCTGCGCTGCGTGGACTCGATCTATGCACCGGGACCACGTGGCTAGCTCTGATTGGCTGGCGCCAGGGCTGACGTCACGCCGACGTCATGCTTGCGTCATAAATGTATTTTTCAATTGGAAAATAATCCGATTGGAAATTCTGTGTTGATGACATCATCATGAGGTCACGCTGACGTAATAAATAGCTTTTTCAGTATAATAATAAATCTGTTAATTCCGAATTTCTAATTTCTGTATTTTCAGTATTTATTTCAAACTTCAAAAGGCTATATCTTTTGCATCGTAACTCGGATTTGAGTGATTCCAATTTCTAAAAATTTGTAAAATTGAGATCTATTTAATGGTGAATTTTATTTGATATTTGGGGTTTATTTGCTCTCTGTTTTGGTATTTATTTCCTTTTCTTCTTCGGTACGCGTAGACGTTGAATTGTGCGACGCTTCGGAGGAAGATTCAGCAACTCAAGAGCAAGTTTCAGAACCAGATCAGGACCTTTTCCAAGGCAAGTTGTGCTTTGATCATGTTGAACCCATGTTTATAAAATTGCTATATTTGTTTTACCCTATTGCATATATTTCAAGTATATAATTGTTTCAAATTAGATTGGGTTTAGCTAATGTACCAGATTGATCTATACCCTACCTTGTCATTGTATGCCATGATCTATTGTCACCTTAGATTGGTTAAATATAGTTGGTTAATAATTATAATCAACATTGGAGGATTAGTCCGTATTAGTTGCTTAGTCATGCCACGTCATCACATGTGACAGAATCATTGATAATTAATCTTGATTAATGGAATATGGAACAATGTTATGAACTTGTGTGTCATGTGGGATCACACGATGAGATTGAGTTGTTGTGGCCGAGTCATGTCACATAGCGATGTTGAATTGTTGATGGCACGTGGTGCTTAGTAATCAAGCGGGTGATAATAACTTGGATTGGGGCAAGTGACAAGGGGCGAGGATGCAAGGTGGGCCCGATAAGGGGAGGGTATGTGGATGTCTTGCCTTGATCACACTAAGGACTTAACCTTGCAAGCCTTTGACTGAGTCAATCATGCAACCACATGTTTGGTATGGGCCAGCCTAGCTGAGTAATTTGCAATGTCTTAATTTTGGTACTATCGTGGTGGTGTGAGTTCCCGAGTTATGAAGTAATTTACATGGCACAAGAGGGGGCCCGGATGTAGTAACCAGTCCACCAAAGTGTTGAAACCTTAGCGGGTAGTATCGGGTTAAGCCAGCGTATTGTAAAGGCTTTGTTATAATCACTCGCCTTGGTGGTGTTTGGTTGTATCACGTGGGTAAAGTGCATAACCTCTGCAGAGTGTGAAACTATTCGGATAGCCGTGCTCGCGGTATTGAGCAAAGCTTGGGAATTACAATTAAGGGTTAGCTTAATTAATTGGACAACTTGATTGGGATGGCGGAATGCCATATGGAAAATGGAAATTGACTTAGGATTGTGAAAGATCGAAAAAGGCGACTAGAGGGGGGTGAATAGGAGCCAAATAAAATTTTCGAATAAACTCACCCCCTAAAATTCAAACCACCAAAAGACCGTAAAGAAAGCGCCTTTGGTCGGGTATTTGATCGGATGATAAGTACCCCGACCTACTGAGGTCGGATGAAGCAAGACTCGGAATGAATAGTGTTGGGTGAATAAGACCCGACCAAGATCGGGTGGATGAACAAGATACTCCCGACACGAAGTGGTCGGATGAGCAAGATACACGACACGAAGTGGACGGATGAATAGTATTCGGTGAACAAGAACCCCTCACCGGATGAGCGGTACTTCGACCTGCGGAGGTCGGATGAGCAGTACTCCCGACACAAGTGTTCGGATGAGCAGTAGACAGTGAATAGTGTTTGGGTGAGCGATAAAATCAGCACGATCTCAAAAGCGTAAATCGATGTAACTTTTGATCGGTGATCCAAAACAGATGAAAATTGGTGTGCACCTCCCAAAGGATGTCAGAACCTATTTCAATCAACAATCGAAGGAATTAATACCAAGGTTCCGTCCTTTTCAGCTTTAACAAATGCAACACAAAAAAGCGAGTCACGAACACGACTTTCCCTAACTTGTGGTGGGAGTTGATGGTCGAAATCCTTGGATGACTCTCCACAAATCATAGCAAGTAAAACACGAAGAAACAACCCTTCAAACAAATAGAAACACTATCTCAAAACTAGGCACGTAAATTGGTTTCTTGCAAAGCTGAATAGAAGAGGTTGTAGATTGCCTAGATGATTGGGATATGATCTATAGAAGATTCATCCAGCAATCTTTCATCCTTGGCAACAAGAACGAAGCCAATCAAGACTAAGAACGCAAGTCACACGCTTACGCACTTTAAGAACACAGATTTACTAACTTGCAACAAGAATGCAAGGATTGCCTAGATGATTGAAAGCACCAAGTCGGAGAAGAGTTCATCAATCATGAATTTCAACAAAGACTCAATAGCATGTAGAAGGAGATGAGGCAAATCCAAATTACGTAAAGTAAATTGCAAGTAAGTAAATGCGAATTTAGATAATGAGAATTCAAGTGCGTAATGTAAATACGTAAGAGAAATGAAACAAGAATATAAATGAAGAACATTTCATTTCGGAAGGAGGTTTACAAAGCCTCACAACAAAGTGGGCAAAGCTCAAATGAGCAAAGAAAAACCTTAGAACCTTCAAAGAGGGAGGCTGCCCTACCCTCTATTTATAGTGACACAGGATCAATTCCCACCTTTGGATGTCTGCTTCAATCCTAAGCCAACATCCAAGAGCCAGATTTGATCCTTACACATCATCCTCTCAACAACTCTCAACTACTCACGTACACTTTCCTCACTGCTCACCCCAAGGAGACACCCCTCTCCTGTCTATTCATAGCGGGCTTGGAACACCTACCACCCTTGGATGAGCCTCTAAACCCTAGAGCACTCCATCAAGGGTGAGATTTTACCCACTCACAAAGCTATGCATGGGCTCACCAAACCCAACAACACAGCGGGTTTTGCATGCTTTTCAACTCACACTAACTTGACCCTTCTCTATCTTCCCGACCGCGATCCAACGGTCCTCCTAGATCAGAGCGGCTCCAAGTTAGCATCTCATCCATTCCTTTGTCTTCTCGGCTTGCGGCTACTCCACAGCCTCGGTCATCTTTGGCGACACCTTGATCATCCGGACCTCGGCTCTCCCGGCCTAGTCCCGATCCCCTTCGCCTCACCATGACCTAGCTCCAAAGTCCCGCAACCATCATAGACAAGGAAACCACATCACATAGCAATGTCCAACAACACATATCCATCTCAGCAGAAAGATATACACTACGCCGACCAAGATAACCCCGACCACACGTGGTGCGACCACTCGTCTCCATCCCGACCAACCATGGTCTGACCACTGGTCTCCATCCAGACCAACCATGGTCTAACCACTGGTCTCCATCCCGACCAACCATGGTCTGACCACTGGTCTCCATCCCGACCACTCAAGGTCGGATGACCCAACCACTGGGAGTCGGACGGACCGGTCTTCGACCGACCAAAGCCCCGACCTCTCGGTCGGACGACCCGACCACCGGGGGTCGGACGGTCCTCCAACACAGCCAAAGCCCCGACCACTCGGGTCGGACGACCCGACCACTCGGGGTCGGACGACCGTCTCAACCGAGAACTCAAATTGCTCTAGCTCGAAAAACAATCCAAATCAAACTCAAACTTGAGCACACCTTGCTCAAATAAAGTCAAATACTCATCACAAACATGGATGGACCTCCACATGGTCCTTCAATCTCCCCTTGATGAGTATATTGACAAACCACACAAAAGGCATAAATTTGAGTTTGAATGAGAGAAGAAGAAAGCAATTTGATTGCAAAGCCAAACTTAGTCAGAGAGAAAGATATAAAATTATGACCAAGTTGGCAGAAAGAATTTAGAGCAAGACCATGAAAAGAGCAAGTTTTCAACAAAAGCTCTAAAAACCAATCATAAGTGTCAAATGTGATTATGATTCATAAGAGATAGCAAAGATTTACAAAAATCATAAGAACCAACAAGCTTTCACATTTCTATCTCCTCCTTTTCTACATTTTAAATGATGCCTTTTTCTACATTTTCTCCCCCTTTTGGCAATATAGGCATCAAAATAGAATTTTCTCCCTCTTTTATGTATGCATGAAATGCAACCTAAGGGAGCTTTGAAGATTATCCAAATGATCATAATGACAAGATATGACACCAAGCTTATTAATCTCAGATTATGACCAAACTAAGACATGTCCAAGTGCAAATAACAAATTTTGCTCATAAGCTAAGTTTTGAAAATGTATCATTTTAGCAAGATTTGACAAGTGCACAACTTAGCAAAGTTTCAAAACTAGAAGCAAAACCACTCGTGGATCAAATGGAAAACCTAGAGTTCAACCTACTCAACACTTTGGGGAATTTTGAAGTGCATATTAGGTCCTTCGAGCCCATTTTTCAATTTATGCAAATTTTCTTTAAGACTTCGAAAAACATAGCGGGGTGCAAATGTTTGATATAATTTGCATTCTTTACCCACTTATGTGTTTGATATTTGCAATTTTTTTTGATTGACTCAAGCCATTTTTGATCATCTCAAGAGTAACTCTTAAGAGAATGATCTTGGTCATACACAATATATTCCAAGTTCATCCCAAATGCAATGGGAGGCAATCTCGAGAATATAAAGTGCTGAGATCAATTTTTGCACAAAAGAGTCAATTTTTTTTTTTATTTTCAATTTAGCACATATAAGCAATTCTGAAGGACTCAAATATGGATCAAGCAAATTTCACCCAAGTTGCTATAGGGACTCTAGAGAATTCCAAAATTTCACAATTCATGGTAAAAGCTCTTAGAGAAGAAACTTAGTAAGTAAAAGCAACATGTTTCATCAAGTTTTCATTTAAAGCTTTTAAGTTTTTCAGATTTCAATGAACATTAGCTTGATAAATGAACTTGGACATATCTAAGCTAGTGATTTTCTTGAAGATATAGCATGATGTATTTCACGAAGATTGAGTCAAATGCATAATAGACAAAGCTCATAAAACGGAAAATGCAGTCTAAATGCAATGCATGAACAGATTCCCAAACTCCCCCTCAACAATTGAATCAATTTTAAGCTCAAATCTGGTTAAAGTTGAGTTATTATCAAGATTAGGCATAAAGAAAACCCGAATGAACTCAATAATAACCAAAAAAACAGAATGAGGAGAAGAAATCGAGAAACTGCAAAACTGGATGGCTATAGAGCATAGAAAAGATATAAGAAACTCACTACAGCTTAGACTCGCTCTTATCTTCCCAAAAGACTGACATAGGGAAGCTGACTCTAGATCCCAACTAAGGAGTGCACACAGACCCTGTCTACCCAGGAGGTCCAAAACCTGCTAGACTTAAAAGGCGTGAGGAACTCAACCTAGAGAGAAGAGAGAACAGCTAATCACGCATGATAGCAACCTAAAGCACAAGATAAGAGGTCCATGCAAGGCATGCCAGAAGTCTAAGTGAGTGAACTCAACTCAAGAAAACAAGCCCAAAGACACCCAGAAGAAACACAAAGAAAAGAAAAAGCTGGAAGAAAATATATAGTACATAATATACAAACCAGCTCCCCCTCAAGATAAGCCGTATGGGCTCACGACTCCAAGCTCACTCCTCAAGGCAACAAACCTGGAGCTATCCAAAGGCTTGGTGAAGATATCGGCTAACTGGAGGTCACTCTCTACAAACTGAAGCGCGATATCTCCCTTCTCCACATGGTCTCTAAGGAAGTGATATCTAATATCAATGTGCTTGGTCCGGGAATGTTGCACTGGGTTTTTAGCAATGCAAATAGCTGAAGTGTTGTCACAGAAAAGTGGCACACTCTCTATCTCTAACCCATAGTCCGCAAGGTCGATCTCATCCAGAGCACTGGCTCAAAGAATGGTGCGAGAACAACATACTCGGCCTCAGCGGTGGACTGTGCAACCCCAGACTGCTTCCTAGATGACCAAGAAACAAGAGAAGTGCCAATGAATTGGCAAGTGCCAGAAGTGCTCTTCCTATCTATCCTCTGACCCGACAAAGTCGGCATCGGAAAAGGCTCTAAGAGATAGACAAGAAGAAGAAGAGTACCAAATACCATAATCGGTGGTAGCACGAAGGTACACGAAGATGCGCTTGACCACTGGCGGTGAGAGCGCGAGGAGAAGCTTGAAATCGAGCGCATGCAGACACAAATAAATGTATGTCCGGCCTCGAGCGGTGAGGTACAAGAGGAGCCGATCATGCTCGAAACTCCTTTTGATCGGCGGGCTCACCATCCTCATCGGGCTCGAGGACAGCGGTGGTGGCCATAGGAGTCATCACCGGCTTCCCATCGACATGTCAAGCGCCTCAGAGGTCACGGGTATATTTGCCTTGATGCAAGAAAGTACCCTCCAGTCCGCTTGATTTGGAAGCCAAGAAAGTAGCTCAACTCGCCCATCATACTCATCTCAAACTCAGTACTCATCACATCGTAAAACGAGAGACAAGAGAATGAGACGAGCCACCAAAATGATATCGCCCACATAAATCTGGACAAGAAGAAAATGAGACTCATGGTGTCGATGAGCGAGTTTTGTCTACTATGCCCATTTTAAAGTCATGGTGAGAAGATAAGACTTGAGCCTCTCATACCATGCTCAGGGGCTGCTTGAGTCCATCTGAGCTTTGGAAAGCTTGTATACATGACTCGGAAACTTGGGGTTCTCAAATCACGGAGGTTGCTTGACATAAACCTCTTCCTCAATATAGCCATTGAGGAATGCACTCTTGACATCCATTTGATAAAGCTTGAAGCCTTTGGATGCGAGAATGCAAGCGAGGATCCTAATAGCCTCTAGCCTAGCTACGAGGGCAAAGGTCTCCTCAAAGTCAAGACCCTCAACTTGAGAAAAGCCACATGCAACTAGCCTAGCCTTGTTGCTAATGACAACCCCATCCTCACTGCTTGTTTTTGAACACCCACTTGGTCCCAATGACATTATGACCGGATGGGGCTCGACAAGCTCGCCATACCTTGTTCCTCTCAAAGTTCTCAAGTTCCTCATGCATAGCATTAATCCACGACTCATCGGATAATGCATGAGAAACATCCTTCGGCTCAAAGGAGGCAACGAAGGCAGAGTGAAGGCGAGAAGGAGGACAGACCTGTTCTTGAGCGAGTGACACGCTCGAACAAATCGCCAATCATCGATCGGAAGGATGACGTCTCGAATATGACGGGAGGTCCAAAGAATGTAGTGGCCTCTACCTCTTGAGCAGAAGAGGTAGGAGCAGAGCCACTCATTTGAAGGAGAGTCGGAAAGCAAGGGTGGTCTCCGAGGTGCGAGAAATGGAAACAGGAGGCACCTCGGTGAAGAGGACTGGATCCGTGGAACACCATCATCTCCATCATCCTTATCTTCTTCAAAGATGGTCTCGGAGGGATAAGAAGAGCACAAACATCGGGTCTAGCTCTGGGCTAGCCTCATCAAAGGTCACATCACAGTCTCTATGATCCTATGTGCATCAACACTCCAGCACCTATAGCTACGAGAAGAAGGCGAGTAACCTAGAAAGATACCATCGTAAGAGCGAGACTCAAACTTATCTAGGTTACGGACTTCAAGATAAAACACTTGCAACCCAAAACGCGAAAATGAGACACACTGGGCTTTCGCCATACCTCAACTCATAAGAAGTGCGATGCAAATGTGCTCTCAAAACACGCGATTAGAAACATGGCAAGCGGTAGCTATAGCCTCAGCCCAAAACTTCCTAGAGTCTTGTACTCATCTAGCATCGTCTAGCCATCTCAACTGTGGTCTGTTCTTCCTTTCCACTATGCCATTCTCACGAGGCGTAGGGAGAAGAGAGCGATGCTCTAAACCGGACTCCACACAAAAACTCTCAAAGTAGGAATTCTTGAACTCGTGCCATTATCACTGCGTATAGCTCGTAATGCACCCGGGAGCTCAATAGACAACCTCTTGACCAAACCCACAAGTGAGAAAAGTCTCATCCTTGAGGCCATGAAGAATACCCAAGAGAATCTAGAAAAATCATCAACGATGACAAGAACATACCACTTCCCTCCTGCTGACTGCACTCTAGCTGGACCAACAGTGTCCATATGTAAAAGCTGTCCTGGTGCATCAGTCATCACTACGGTCACTGGAGGATGAGAAGCAGTAACCATCTTGCCATGTCGGCAAGGAGAGCAAACTAAGTCTTTGACCATCTTGAGTTTGGGCAAACCCCGAATGAGATCGTGGCTGCTAACTCGAGTCAAATGATCAAAACCAATGTGACCAAGTCTCCTATGCCAGAAGGAGAGATCACGGGACTCAGAAGCAATCAAACATCGAAGAGAGTCTCCAGAAGAAGCAGAAAAATCAGCACGAAAGACTCTCCCAAATCTAGAAATCCATAAACTAACCTCCCGATGAATCAAGGATTCTACAGCATTACTCTTGAAGCTTACCTCGAAAGAGTCATCAATAAGCTGAGAAACAGAGAGCAGATTGAATTGCAGCTTACTTACTAAGGCAACATCTTTAAGAATGAAATTTTGGTTAATGTAGATGGTACCTTTAGCTATGACTCTACCTGAAGAAGCATCCCCGAAAGTGATCAACTCATCACCGGGGGCTCGGACTAGGGAAGAGAACCATCGAGAATCTCCGGTCATATGACGAGAACAACCGGAGTCGACAATCCAAACATCTCCCTTCCCCATCCGACGAACCTGATCAAGACACAAGAGAGAGATGACTCAGTACTGGGATAGAGTGAAGACTTGGGAACCTAATCTTGAACCACACGACGCCTCAGTACGACCACGTAAGAAGGCGGACTCGAGTGTCTCTCGACGCTTAACTCTAACAAGATCGTAGCAACTCTAGTAGATGATCTAGAGGTGGCGGGTTGGCATGCCGTGGTGCAAAAGCCGAGCCACCCGGTGAGGCTTCCTAAATCTCCTACCGTAGAAAACACCTCACGCGCCGATATCTACCTCGATGGGAAAACGAGGAATATCAAAAGGACGGCGGAAAGAGGCGACTCTGAACAGCTCCAAGACTAAAACTCGAAGAACCAGCATGAAAACCGAGTCCTGGACGCTGCCCAAAAACAGGCGACTCTCTAACCATTCTAGAAGCAGTGTGTACCTTAGGAGCACTCAAAGTCTGGGGATGACCCTGAATACCCCTAAGAGCAGCAACACGCTCACGCCGAGTGATCTTGGCGCGCCTGAAGAAGAAATCTACTAGGTGACCATCCTTCTTACAGAAGGTGCATGTGTACTTCGCCTTGCTAGAGACAGAGGCAACAGGAGTAACACCCTTCTGGTCAGAAGTCCTATGGACAACCCCAGCAGACCTAAACTTGGTGGTGCTCACTGCAGGAGCTACCACAATCTCACCACTCTTGGAGCCGCAAGACAATGGTGGGAGGATGCGCTTGGCGTGCTCTAAGGGATCAAATCCTAGACCTTGATTGAATCTACTAATCTTGGATTGGTCTAGAATAAGATTGAGCTTCTTCTTGCCTCCAACAAACTTCTCGAGAGTGCTCATAAGATACTGGCAATCTCGAAAGAAAGAAGCACAAGAAGAGCAGGGGAGAAGAAGAAGAAGAAGAACCGAGAAAGATGAGCTCTCTCAAGACGTGCATTTTCTCCTCAAAGACGGTGCCTCAATCTTGAGGGCCTCACAAGAAACGCATAAGACGCATTTCTAATTCTATTGGCTTGGTCTTCTAATTTCTTCCTAAGCTCGACATGGATTTTATCCAAGTCCCCTCAATCACGAGAACATCGCAAGCAACTTTCTTGTGACTTATCTAGTAAGTCCTTAGCAAGTTTAGCACACTTGACATTTAAGGATTCATTGTCAAGTTTTAGTTGCCTCTGACCCTCACATGAGTATTGGTTCCTTAGAAGCATGCATTTCAAGTTCATCGTTTCTAGAAGAAAGCTTCCTAAGGTGATCGCTCATGGCATCAATTTCGGCAAGCAATTTAGGGCAATTAGCACAAGAAGGAGTAGAGTGAGCATGAAGAAAACTAGCATCTGAGAATGAGTATCAGCAGATTCATTGCTAGCATTCTTCAACCTAAGACTATCTAGTTCGGACAACACACTATCATGCATAGTCCTTAGGTTCTCTAACTCCACAAGCAAAGCATCACATAAAATCACGATCATCGGTGACTCGGGAGGAGAAGATCTAAGTGAAGCTAACTCCCGAGTCAAGGTACCTACTTCCTTTTCTAACTCAGAACACCTCGACCTAGCCTTAGCATGAAACTTGCCTAATTTACAGAAGGCAGCATTTAACTCGTCGTAGGTGGGTACCTCATCCGTGTCAGACAATTCGAGTCTCTTACTTCAATGGCGCCTGCCATGAAGCACATGCCGGAGAAGTCATCTTTGCCCTTCACCTTCTCTTGCGGATCGTCCTCGCTTGCATCACCCAGTTCTCCATGTCAGAGAGCTCGATGTCGCCCAAAGTCTGGCGAGGACCCGGTGAAAGAGCTTCTTATTCTTGGCAAAGTTGCGGTACTTCTTCTTCACGGCTCACGAGTGGGGCCTTCTTGTTGCGGTTCATGTCGGTGTGGTCGTTCTTGCCGAACCGCCTTGTTCGTTTTGCCCTTCTCGACTTGGGATAGTTTGCTCGAATGTGGTTGGGGCCACCACACTCAAAGCAGTGATCATCCCACCTCTCTTCCTCTCTCTCACTCTCTTGTATGCATATGAAAATTTGCGAGCAAGAAGAGCAAGCTCATTTTCTGAAATTTTTCGATTGGTCATCGCTTAGCTCGCAAAGGGCGAGAGAGAGAAACCAACGAAGAATCGAAAGAGAGGATCCAATGGGATCGGTGACCAAAGCCATCGATCGAGATTTTGTCTTCCGCGAGACAGCGTCGATCTCATGAGTCTTGAGGCGAGAATAAAGCCCGTCAAGAGTCAAGGTCGATGTGTCGGTGGTGTCCTTGATGGTGGTCACCTTCATCTCCCAAACACGAAGATCGAGCGGTCAAGAAATGTCGAGCATTATCCGAGTCGAGGTATATGCAACCGATCGCTCGGAGGTTGCTCAAAATCTTCGTAAACCGACCAAAGCACTCGTCAAGACTCTCACCAGCGTGTTGTTCAAACTTGTTGAACTCACGCTTGAATTGGTCCTGTCGAACCGTCTTGATTTGGGTAGTGCCCTCATGGTAAGCATCGAGGGTCACCCAAATCTCATGAGCGAAACTAAGGTGAGAAATCCTATCGTACTCATCGCGACTAAGGCCTCTGTATGAGGATGTTCCTTGCCTTAGCATTTGCCTCAACATCGACCATATTGCCGTAGTGGCGTTCTCATCGGCAGAACCTCAAGCGGAGCTTCACCTTACGCCATATCAGAAACCACGGCAGTGATGTACGACTCCATCCGAGATTTCCAAAAGGAAAATCAACTCCAGAGAAAATAGGAGGCTTGGTGGAATACTTGTCCATCGCCATGGCTCTTGAGACCGGTCAAGATCTAGAAAGAGCGAACCGCCTCGATACCAATTGAAAGATCGAAAAAGGCGACTAGAGGGGTGAATAAGAGCCAAATAAAATTTTGAATAAACTTTCCCTAAAATTCAAACCACCAAAAGACAGAAAGAAAGCAGACTTTGGTCGGGTATTTCTGGTCGGATGAGCGGTACCCCGACCTACTGAGGTCGGATGAACGATCTTCGAAATGAATAGTGTTCGGGTGAGCAAGACTTCGACCAAAGACTTGTCGGATGAGCGTACTCCCGACACGAAGTGGGCGGATGAGCAGTACCCCCGGCCTGCGGAGGTCGGATGAACAGTACTCTCGACCTGAAGTGGTCGGATGAACAGTACTCTAGTGAATAGTGTTTGGGTGAACGGTAAAATCAGCACGATCTCAAAAACAGAAACCAATGTAACTTTTGATCGGCTGATCCAAAAACAGAGAAAATTGGTGTGCACCTCCCAAAGGATGTCAGGAACCTATCTCAATCAACAATCGAAGGAATTAATACCAAGGTTCCGTCCTTTTCAGTTTAACAAATGCAACACAAAAAAACAGAGTCACGAACACAGACTTCACCCCTAACTTGCTGGTGGGAGTTGATGGTCAGAAATCCTTGGATGACTCTCTACAAATCATAGCAAGTAAGAACACGAAGAAACAACCCTTCAAACAAATAGAAACACTATCTGAAAACTAGGCACAGAAATTGGTTTCTTGCAAAGCGAATAGAAGAGGTTGTAGATTGCCTAGATGATTGGGATATGATCTATAGAAGATTCATCCAAACAATCTTTCATCCTTGGCAACAAGAACCGAAGCCAATCAAGACTAAAGAAGCGCAAGTCACACGCTTACGCACTTTAAGAACACACAGAGTTACTAACTTGCAACAAGAATGCAAGGATTGCCTAGATGATTGAAAGCACCAAGTCCGAGAAGAGTTCATCAATCATGAATTTCAACAAAGACTCAATAGCATGTAGAAGGAGATGAGGCAAATCCAAATTACGTAAAGTAAATTGCAAGTAAGTAAATGCGAATTTAGATAATGAGAATTCAAGTGCGTAATGTAAATACGTAAGAGAAATGAAACAAGAATATAAATGAAGAACATTTCATTTCGGAAGGGAGGTTTACAAAGCCTCACAACAAAGTGGGCAAAGCTCAAATGAGCAAACAAAAACCTCGAGAACCTTCAAAGAGGGAGGCTGCCCTACCCTCTATTTATAGTGACACAGATCAATTCCCACCTTTGGATGTCCTGCTTCAATCCTAAGCCAACATCCAAGAGCCAGATTTGATCCTTACTGTCACTCTCAACAACTCTCAACTACTCACATACACTTTCCTCACTGCTCACCCCAAGGAGACACCCCTCTCCTGTCTATTCATAGCGGGCTTGGAACACCTACCACCCTTGGATGAGCCTCTAAAGCCTAGAGCACTCCATCAAGGGTGAGATTTTACCCACTCACAAAGCTATGCATGGGCTCACCCAAACCCAACAACACAACGGGTTTTGCATGCTTTTCAACTCACACTAACTTGACCCGCTACTCTATCTTCCCGATCGCGATCCAACGGTCCTCCTAGATCGAGCGGCTCCAAGTTAGCATCTCATCCATTCCTTTGTCTTCTCGGCTTGCGGCTACTCCTGGCCTCACCATCTTTGGCGACACCTTGATCATCGGACCTCGGCTCTCCCGGCCTAGTCCCGATCCCCTTCGCCTCACCATGACCTAGCTCCAAAGTCCACGCAACCATCATAGACAAGGAAACCACATCACATAGCAAGGTCCAACAACACATATCCATCTCAACAGAAAGATATACACTACGCTGACCAGCAAAACCCCGACCACACGTGGTCTGACCACTCGTCTCCATCCCGACCAACCATGGTCTGACCACTGGTCTCCATCCCGACCAACCATGGTCTAACCACTGGTCTCCATCCCGACCAACCATGGTCTGACCACTGGTCTCCATCCCGACCACTCAAGGTCGGATGACCCAACCACTCGGGGTCGGACGACTGGTGTCCGACCAGCCAAAGCCCCGACCACTCAGGTCGGACGACCCGACCACTCGGGGTCGGACGACTAGTCTCCAACCAGCCAAAGCCCAGACCTCTCAGGTCGGACGACCCGACCACTCGGCCTGGACGGACGGTCTGCAACACACCAAAGCCCGACCACTCGGGGTCGGACGACCCCACCACTCGGGTCGGACGACCGGTGATCGCAACACAGCCAAAGCCCCGACAACTCAGGTCGGACGACCCGACCACTCGGGGTCGGACGACTGGTCTCCAACCAGTAACTCAAATTTCTCTAGCTCGAAAAACAATCCAAATCAAACTCAACCTTGAGCACACCTTGCTCAAATAAAGTCAAATACTCATCACAAACATGGATAGACCTCCACATGGTCCTTCAGATTGGAAACAGGTTTACTTGAGAAATACTGAATATATTTATTATTACTATTTGTTTTACAAGTCTTTACAATCTATTTATTATACTTGTTCATAAATGCTGCTTATTGCAAAATAGCCATGATAGCCTATCCATTGGAATAAGCCTTACATATAGATACATAGAATTGCATTCTGTGCACAACTTGTTGAGTGCTTAAGTACTCACCCTTGCCAAACAACAATAATCAATAGTTGAAGAATCTACACCTGTGTTGGAAGAGGAAGTCCAGGAAGACACGAGTCATTAGGGTCCGAGCCTTGTCGGTTGCTGTGGTGAAGTGATGAGCTATCTACGTTTTCTCTTGTCACGCTTATTTATTAGCTTATATTACAGTCTTGCCTGCGTGGCTTAATAATGTAAGTTGGTCATAAGATCATACATTTAGCTATATCAATAAATGAACTATTATTTCTATTATCGTTGAGTATGATGTGATATGTACCAATGTTGAGCTGTGTGCACTAGCGTTGATCACAGGACTAGTCACGGTAAACACAGTGGGTTCGAATTAGTGGATTCGGGTCCTCACAGAGGTGGTATCAGAGCGTACTGACTGTAGGTCTTGGCCCTAGATAGTATGAAGGTGTCCTGTGTGAGTCCAAAACTATTTTCTAAAGAAATATTTAAATTTGACTAATAAAACACTCTTGACTCATCTCATTCTCTACTTCTCGCCTTTGCTGAATTTACCCTTTTTACTTGCCGTTTCGGGAGGAGAACTTATTCAAAGTTCGTGTGAAGCAGATGCCGATCGTTCCGACCTTCGAGGAGTCAGCTGGTGGCTACGCCATGGAGCTGTGGAGAGTTCTTCAGACGCTTGGAGGCTTCTATCGTCCGCTTTACCGAGGAGGCAGCTGATAAGTGAATGGTGTACACCGAGGATTTATTTGCAAGCTGATTATCTACGCCCGGGAGAATGATGAAGCCAGCAGACCAATCAACATCTCCACCAGAAGATTCTCGTACGAGGTTGCAATTCAAGAGGTCGCCCGACTTGCTCTTCGCCGGGTCTGCCGCGACTACGCCGACGAGCTTCACGACTCAGTGTTCCGACTTCACCCAGACGTTCAAGCGTGCCGAAGCCGACGGATCGTGGAGGACGAGTGTGCCACTGCAACGCACCTTGTGGAGTTCACCCTTGCCCAGGAGGATCATATGAGAGAGACTACTCGGCGGTGGAGACAAAGTGCGAGGCACTCGAGTGGCGAGCAGGAGCTTGAGGTGACCCGTGCTTCAGCCATCGGGATGATCACTGAGCTGGGAGAGGCCCTAGAGGCGGTCGAGGACGAGTTGAAGCGCGTGACCCGAGGAGCTCAGGAGCCAGCCGAGGAGGAGTCCGAGGAGGATCCCGAGGAGCGATAGTGGGAGCCCGAGGAGGATCAGTCTTAGAGTTGTGTTGAGACTCGAGTGTGAGTCGCGTCTTTAAGTTAGTCTTTACCTCTCTAGTTGACGTTAAGATTTCGTGTTTAGTTTGCTTCTTTGTAATGCTGAGTGTGCAGTATGTGTTGCAAAGCTTGTAGGCTTGAATAAGCAGCCATACCAAGAATAAATAAAGAATTATTTCAGTTGGGTATAACCTATTTCCCCGCTTTAGAAATTCTTACTTCTTATCTATGCTACATCTACCTTTCCTAACCCAAGAGGCAATCATCGATGGTGAATACTCGAGAAACAACGGTGCTTCAGAAGTGGACTACGCGAGCAGCAACCCAATGATGTGAGGCTGACCCTCAACCACCGCCCGGTGGACATGCGAGAACACGGGAGTGTTTCTTGCGAGCGGACTCAACTAATGCAGACTATGATGCGGCGGATCGTGAGATGACCAATCAAGAACAACCAACAACAACCATGCGATTGAACAACAATGGTGGACCTAGATCTCATTCCAAGCTGTCAGATTTCATGAGGACTCGGCCACCAACTTTTTCAGGAAATGTGAACCCTTTGGAAGCCGATGACTGGCTTAGGACTATTGAGAAGAAGCTGCACATCGCGCAATGTGAAGGCAATGAGAAGGTGCTCTACGCTTCTCATCAACTGGAAGGAACCGCCGCAGAATGGTGGGAAAATTACTGTGCCGCACATGGAGCCCCGCAAGAAATCACGTGGGAGGAGTTTACAACTGTTTTCCGCCAGTACCATGTTCCAGAGGGAATGATGGATCTTAAGAAGGAAGAGTTCAGGGCTCTGAAACAAGGAGGCCAACCCGGTGGCGAATACGAATAAATTTACCCAGTTAGCTCGCTATGCCCCTGAAGACGTAGCGACAGACAAGGCTAGGCAGTCTCGTTTCATGAAGGGACTGAATTCAGGACTGCAGGTGGGACTAATTACCCACAATTTTCCAGACTTTCAGGAGTTAGTCAATAAGGCTTTGATCCTAGAGGATAAGCGCAAAGAGTTGGGTGAAAACCGTAAGCGCTTGATGACTAATCAGGGTGGACGTCCAAACCATCTACGTTTAAGGATGTCACCACAACAATTTGCTAGATTCCAACCACCAGCCGTGAATAAGACATCAACCCCTGCACCTCGCCATGCTAATCAGAACTTTCAGACTCCAGCACAGGGTAGCAATGCACCTGGGGGGAGTCAGCAGTCTGCAGTGAAAAGATGCTACACATGCAATGAGCTAGGGCACTTTTCAATTAGGTGTCCACAGAAGGGAGGCATTACGCCAGTTCGTTTCAACTTGGGAACAACACCTACCAAGGCACCAGCTTCAGGAGGAAATCGTGCGCCAGGTCAAGCTGGAGCAACACCGCAGTCAACAGTGCGTGGAAGGATCAACCACATCACCGCGGATGGAGCTCAGGAAGCTACAGACGTCGTACTGGGTAAGTTCCTGGTCAACTCGACTGCTTTCTGATTTTGTTTGATTACGAGCTTCGCATTCATTTGTTTCTCAAAGTTTTGCAACCAAGAATGGATTTAAAGTGGTGAATCTTAAGTGTGTGCTCTTAGTCCAAGCCCCATGATCTGAGCTTAGATCTAGCCTTGGGTGTTTGGGAGCTAAGTTGCTCATGGATGGGATAGAATTCCTAGCGAATCTTATCTTGATAGATGTGCAATCCCTAGACGTCATCCTTGGAATGGATTGGCTGTCCAAACATAAGGCTGTTTTGGATTGTGGCCCGAAGGATTGTAACATTGGAAGGCCCTAGTGGCAAAAAGGTGGAATTTCAAGCAACCGCAGTTCGAGATGGGCAGTTAGTGGTCAACAGTGTGAAAACCATCAGCATGGAAGATGTGCCAGTAGTCAGAGAATACCCGGACGTGTTTCCAGAAGTTTTACCAGGACTGCCGCCAGACCGTGATATCGAGTTCGTTATCGAGTTAGCACCAGGGACAGCACCGATATCAAAGAGACCATATCGGATGCCTACGGACGAGTTAGTGGAAATGAAAAAGCAGATTGAGGAACTGCAAGAGAAAGGTTTCATTAGACCTAGTTCATCACCATGGGGAGCACCGGTTTTGTTTGTTCGTAAGAAGGATGGAAGTCTTAGAATGTGCATTGACTATCGTGCACTTAATGAAGTAACGATCAAGAATAACTATCCGTTGCCCAGGATCGACGACTTATTTGATCAATTAAGAGGAGCTGGAGTTTTCTCCAAGATAGATCTTCGTTCAGGATACCATCAGTTGAAGATCCGAGCGGAGGATGTGCCTAAAACCGCGTTTTCTACGCGATATGGACATTATGAGTTCACAGTCATGTCATTTGGATTGACAAATGCCCCAGCATATTTCATGAACATGATGAATAAGGTTTTCATGGAATACTTGGATAAGTTTGTTGTAGTCTTCATAGACGATATCTTGGTTTACTCAAAAACAGAAGAAGGGCACGCAGAACATCTGAGGATGGTTTTAGACAGGCTGCGAGAACATCAGCTGTATGCTAAGTTCAGCAAGTGTGATTTTTGAAAGGAGAAAGTTGAATTTCTTGGTCATGTAATAACTACTAAAGGAGTTGCAGTCGACCCAAGCAAAGTGGACGCAGTGTTGCATTGGGAGCAACCAAAGTCTGTTACCCAGATCCGTAGTTTTCTGGGAATGGCGGGATATTACCGTCGGTTCATAGAAGGATTCTCGACAATTGCTAAACCCCTTACGCAATTGCTGAAGAAAGAAAAGAAGTTTGCATTGACGCCAGAGTGCGAGAAAAATTTTATGGAATTAAAGAAGCGTTTAACAACAGCCCCCGTGTTAGTGTTGCCAGATGTGCAGAATGGATTTGATATTTATTGCGATGCTTCAAAGCAAGCCTTGGGGTGTGTGTTAATGCAAGAAGGCAAAGTCGTTGCTTATGCGTCGAGACAGTTAAGACCGCATGAAGTGAATTACCCAACGCATGACTTGGAGTTAGCTGCCGTAGTGCATGCTTTAAAGATATGGCGTCATTATCTCATAGGAAATAGATGTGAGATATATCTGCACCATAAGAGCACAAATACATATTCACTCAAGCGGATCTGAATATGAGACAACGAAGGTGGTCGGAGCTAATTAGGATTATAACGTGGAATTCATTATCATCCCGAAAAAGCCAATGTGGTAGCGGATGCTCGGAAAGAAAGAGCCATAGCGAATACATTGACAATGGAAGATCAACCGTAACTATGCAAGGAATTTGAAGCTAAGGTTGGAAGTCGTTCATAAGGAATGGTAGTGCAGACCGAAGTGAAGCCAACTTTGGAGGATCATATTAGAGAAGGCCAGAAAGATGACGATAAAATTTCTAAGATCAAGGCTAAAAAGGAGGAAGGCCTAGCTGTGGATTTCACCCTGGATGAGCAAGGAACCATGTTCTTCAAAGGCCGAATTTGTGTGCCGGATAAAAAGGAACTAAAGCAATTGATTCTTGAGGAAGCTCACGATTCTAAGTACTCAATTCATCTAGGAAGTGCTAAGATGTATCAAGATTTGAAAGAGAGATTTTGGTGGCCTAATATGAAGCGTGAGGTAGCTGAGCATGTTGCTTTATGTGACGTATGTCAGAGAGTAAAGGCCATGCATCAAAGACCCGCTGGTTTGTTGCAGCCATTGAAAATTCCGGAATGGAAGTGGGAGGAAATCGGAATGGACTTTATCACCGGTTTACCTAAAACTCAGAGAGGTTACGATTCCATTTGGGTTATTGTGGATCGTCTAACCAAGGTCGCTCATTTTATCCCGGTAAAAACCACTTACTCGGGAGATTGTTTAGCAGAGCTGTACATGTCAAGGATTGTATGCTTGCATGGAGTGCCCAAGAAGATTGTGTCGGACAGAGGTACCCAATTCACCTCAAGGTTTTGGAACAAGTTGCACGAAGCAATGGGGACTCGTCTGAATTTTAGTACATCATATCACTCGCAGACAGATGGTCAGACTGAAAGAGTAAATCAGATTTTAGAGGATATGTTGAGAGCCTGTGCTTTAGCTTATGCTACGTCTTGGGATAAATGTTTGCCATATGCAGAGTTCAGTTACAACAATAGCTATCAAGCTAGCTTGCAAATGTCACCATTTGAGGCGTTGTATGGACGTGCTTGTCGTACTCCGTTAAATTGGAAGAAACAGGAGAGCGTTTGGTTTTTGGTCCAGATATTCTCGAGGAAGCCGAAAATCAAGTCGCAATGATTAGAGAAAGGTTAAAGATAGCACAGTCAAGGCAAAAGAGCTACGCAGATCACCGTCGTCGAGATTTGAGTTTTGAGCCAGAAGATTATGTGTATCTCAGGGTTACCCCTCTTAAGGGCGTTAAAAGATTTCATGTTAAAGGGAAGCTTGCACCAAGATACGTGGGTCCGTTCAAGATTCTGAGCCGTCGAGGAGAGGTAGCGATCGATTAGAGTTGCCTCGATCCTTGGCGAGTGCATGATGTATTCCATGTGTCACAGCTTAAGAAGTGTCTCAGAGTACCAACAGAGCAAACCCCGTTGGATGCGATAGAGCTGCAAGAAGATTTGACTTACAAAGAGCAACCGGTCAGAATTTTGGATGTTATGGAGCGCAAGACCAGAAACAAGTCTATTCGCTTTTGCAGAGTTCAGTGGAGCAATCATTCCGAAAGTGAAGCCACTTGGGAGCGAGAAGAAGACTTGAAGTCAGAATTCCCGAACCTATTCTCTAGTTAGCCCTGAATCTCGGGTCGAGATTCTGTTAAGGGGGGGAGGTTTGTAACATCCCAAAAATTAGCTTAAATATTATTTTATTGCTTGAATATGCATTTACGATTTTCTGAAATTTATTTGGATTTTTCTGGATTTATTTGAATTAATTTGAAATCAAGTTTATTGCCCTTTTATTCAAATCTATTCAAATCTGTGCAAATTTAAAATAAAGTTTTGCCAAAAATATTTTATTTGAGTCCAGAATGTCTCAAAGTATTCTTGAGATTTTTCTTAGATTTTTCCTAATAGTTTTATCGTTTAAAATAAATAAAATGAATTTCTGGAATTATTTTAAATGGAAAATCCTTTTGAAAATCAGTGAACAGTGTTGGGCCGAAGCCCAATACTGTGCGCTTGAGGCCTGCGTCGGTGCGGCCCAGTCTAGCCCACGAATCGCAGCGGGTAGAAACCCTAATTCGCGCAGCCGTTCGATCAAGTCTCAACGGACCAGATCGCGCCGCGTAGAAGCCGTTTCGTGGCCATCGGATCGCGACACGTGTACGGCGGAGCGTCGTCGTCTCCATTCTGGACTCGGAGTCCGCCGCCGTAACACCTCCGGTCTTCTTTCGCCGTGTAGAGCTCGGACGCCGAGGCTTTAAAAGGAGGGGGTAGCACCCCGAGGTTCGCAGTCGAGCGCCGCGTCTTTTGATCGGAGGAGTTTCACGAGGATCGTCGTAAAACGCGCAGAAGAGCTCGCCGGAGTTGGAAGCACGGAACGCCTCAGTTTTCGTTCGATTTCGTCGCCGCCGTTCAGCCTTTGCCGTCTCTGACGCCATCTTCGAGTTCACCAGACCGAACCGCGTTGAACCCGCAGTGTCTCGCCGCGTAACCTCGCCGAACGCCACCGCCGGTCTTCTTCTTCGCTGCCGGTAAGATCTCGCCGTCGCATAGCCATCGCCGGACCCAGAAGCTTTGAGCCGTCGGATCTAGATCTGTTGGATGATGCGTTGCCACGTCGCGCGCAAATGCTGACCGCCCGATCGGTTTTCTGCGGATCAGATCGAGCGGTGCGGGCGACCAATCAGGGTGTGACGCGTGTCGGGCTCAGCAGCCGAGGTGCCATGGACCGAGTCCACCGTAGTCCCGCGCTGCGCCGTGGACTCAGTCTATGCACCGACCACGTGGCAAGCTCGATTGGTGGCGCTGTGGTCGACGCCACGGACGTCATGCTTGCGTCATAAATGTATTTTTCAATTGGAAAATATTTCGATTGGAAATTCTGTGTTGATGACGTCATCATGAGGTCACGCTGACGTCATAAATCGCTTTTTCAGTATAAAAATAAATATGTTAATTCCGAATTTCTAATTTCTGTATTTTCAGTATTTATTTCAAATTTCAAAAGGCTATATCTTTTGCATCGTAACTCGGATTTGAGTGATTCCAGTTTCCAAAAATTTGTAAAATTGAGATATATTTAATGGTGAATTTTATTTGATTTTTGGAGTTTACCTGATCTCTGCTTTGGCATTTATTTTCTTTTCTTCTTCGGTACGCGTAGACGTTGAATTGTGCGACGCTTCGGAGGAAGATTCAGCAACTCAAGAGCAAGTTCCAGAACCAGATCAGGACCTATTCCAAGGCAAGTTGTGCTTTGATCATGTTGAACCCATGTTTATAAAATTGCTATATTTGTTTTACCCTATTGCATATATTTCAAGTATACAATTGTTTCAAATTAGATTGGGTTTAGCTAATGTACCAGATTGATCTATACCCTACCTTGTCATTGCATGCCATGATCTATTGTCACCTTAGATTGGTTAAATATAGTTGGTTAATAATTATAATCAACATTGGAGGATTAGTCCGTATTAGTTGCTTAGTCATGCCACGTCATCACATGTGTCAGAATCATTGATAATTAATCTTGATTAATGGAATATGGAACAATGTTATGAACTTGTGTGTCATGTGGGATCACACGATGAGATTGAGTTGTTGTGACGAGTCATGTCATGCAACGATGTTGAATTGTTGATGGCACGTGGTGCTTGGTAATCAACTCGGTGATAATAACTTGGATTGGGGCAAGTGACAAGGGGCGAGGATGCCAAGGTGGGCCCGATGGGCAGAGGGTATGTGGATGTCTTGCCTTGATCACACTAAGTACTTAACCTTGCAAGCCTTTGACCTGAGTTAATCATGCAACCACATGTCTGGTATGGGCCAGCCTAGCTGAGTAATTTGCAATGTCTTAATTTTGGTACTATCGTGGTCGGTGTGAGTTCCCGAGTTATGGAGTAATTCACATGGCGCAAGAGGGGGGCCCTGGATGTGGTAACCAGTTCCACCAGTGTTGAAACCTTAGCGTGTAGTATCGGGTTAAGCCAGCACATTGTAAAGGCTTTGTTATAATCACTCGCCTTGGTGGTGTTTGGTTGTATCACGTGGGTAAAGTGCATAACCTCTCGCAGAGTGTGAAACTATTCGGATAGCCGTGCTCATGTATTGAGCAATGCTCGGGAATTACAGTTAAGGGTTAGCTTAATTAATTGGACAACTTGATTGGGATGGCGGAATGCCATATGGAAAATGGAAATTGACTTAGGATTGGAAACTTGGTTTACTTGAGAAATACTGAATCTATTTATTATTACTATTTGTTTTACAAGTCTTTACAATCTATTTATTATACTTGTTCATAAATGCTGCTTATTGCAAAATAGCCATGATAGCCTATCCATTGGAATAAGCCTTACATATAGATACATAGAATTGCATTACATGCACAACTTGTTGAGTGCTTAAGTACTCACCCTTGCCAAACAACAATAATCAACAGTTGAAGAATCTACACTGTGTTGGAAGAGGAAGTCCAGAAGACACGAGTCATTAGGGTCCGAGCCTTGTCGGTTGCTGTGGTGAACCGATGAGCTATCTACGCTTTCTCGTCCGCCGCTTAATTATTAGCTTATATTACCAGTCTTGCCCTGTGTGGCTTAATAATGTAAGTTGGTCATAAGATCATACATTTAGCTATATCAATAAATGAACTATTATTTCTATTATCGTTGAGTATGATGTGATATGTACCAATGTTGAGCTGTGTGTACTAGCGTTGATCCTGGGACTAGTGCGGTAAACACAGTGGGTTCGAATTAGTGGATTCGGGTCCTCACATCTCTCGAGAGCCCCCTTAGGGCCCCTGCTGCTTGGTCCTGAGACCGATGTCCGGCAGTAGTTGAGAGCTGACGCGGGTTATTGTGAGCCGACGTGAGTAGTTGTGAGCTGACGGGAGTTGTTGAGAGTTGTTGGCCCTAGTTCCCACACAGGGGATGGGTTTGCCCTAGTTCCCACGCAGGTGAAGGTTTCTACTTCTCCAGAACGGACCGTTACAAGAAAAGGTTCGGTCTGGAGGGTACGAGTGTTACGGCGCCGAGCTCGGGTTGGAACCTTATCATCCTGCCCGAGCCCGAGCTCGCCGGATAAGGAATCAAGCCCGGGAAGCGCATGCTCGAGCTCGGGGAAGCGCTTCGAACTCGTGGGAGACGGGCTTGAGTCCGAGGGGTATTCACCCGTGCCGTGGTTACCAACCCCGACAGCTAGCCCCCGAGGCTCAAGACACGATCCTGAAGCCCGGGACGTTCTTGAGTCTGATGACTTTGAGGAGGGGCCGGCTCCCTAGTCGAGCTCGGAAACTCTCGAGTTCAAACTCAGGTCTGGGGTTGCTCGGGGGCCTTTAACGTGGATGTGCCAAGAAACACTTGGGCTTCGATGCCTTGTCTTCGAACGAAAAAGCCGATGTGGATGTGCCCGAAAACGCTCGGGCTTCGACGCCTCGTCTTCGAACGGAAAAGTCAGGGAGGATGTGCCTAGAAATGCTCGGGCTTCGACGCCTCGTCTTCGAATGGAAAAGCCGGGGAGGATGTGCCTGGAAACGCTCGGGCATCGACGCCTCGTCTTCGAACGAAAAAGTCGGGGAGGATGTGCCCAGAAACGCTCGGGCTTCGACGCCTCGCGTCCTGGCACGCCTTTTGAGGTGAAACCAACACCAGCTGCCGATAACCGGGTTCCTTTAAATCCTGAATCGCCACCTCCTTTAGAAATTCCCCACTTCTTCTCTGTGCCAAGCCCTAGCCTTCCTTTTCTTTCGTACCCCCTTGACCCCCATTCGCCGTCTTTCTTCCCAAGCAGACCTCTCCCCCAAGGCCATGGCCAAGTTCGGGAAGAGTTCCTTGACTGCGGAGAGGATGAAGGAGCTTGAGGCACTGGGAATGCTGGACCCAGTGACCTGGCGGCTTCCGGGCGGAGAGACTGAGCCGCACCCGCGGGAGGACGAGATCGTCAGCACCGAGCAGTGTATGCTCTTCGGGCTATGGACGCCGGAGAGCGACTTCCTGGTGGCGATCCTCACTCAATGTGAGATCGAGTTGGTCAATCTGGTTCCCAACTCTATCTTCCTCCTCTCCATCTTTTCTCACCTTTGCGAGAGGTTCTTGGAACTCCTTCCCATCCCCCTCTCTTCTTTCACTTCTATTCCCTGTTCCGCACCGCGAAGGACCCCGTGGTCGGGTGTCTTTACTTTCGATTGCGGACAGGGATTCCTTATTCTTTCCCCAAAATCCAAACCCGGGACTCCCTCGATCCATGGACAGAGAGGTGGTTCTACCTGAAGAAGGGCGAAGGAGGCGCGCTCGTGTACAACGGTGTCCCTGTCGACAACAAGCGCCAGACCCCCGAGCCCGAAGACTTGGCGGCCGACCAGGAGGCCCTCGCCGCCATCCACATCTGCGCGATGCACAGCCTCACCGGCCAGGTATTCATCAACGACTACCTGCGGAACCGGGTGTTCTCTCTGCGGAAGAGGGTGCACCCATTCTTCGAAATCCGGGGAAGGGACGACCTCACCCGGGAAAGCCCCAATGGTAAGTCCTCTCCAGCCTCGATCTTCTTCGAACTCAGCCGAGCTTTCTCCTTACGGTTCCTTTTTTCTTCTTCCCTGAAGCCCCGAAGGAGTCTTGGGTGGCGGCGAGGATGCAGGAGGTGTTCGAAAAAACAACCTTTTTCTATACCATCGACGACCTCGTCCCCAGGAACGTCTTGAGACAGAGCAGTGAGGTAACGCTTCCCACCTGGCGCCGAGCTCGGAACACCTCAAGCTCACACTAACCTTGCTCAATTATGCAGGCGAGCCGGGAGCTCTAGGAGACGGCAAGGCGCATGCTGCCGTTGCCCGGAGTGGGCAAGAGCAAGAAGGCGGGTAAGAGGCCCGCCCCGGACGCCTCGAGCAACACCGCCAAGAAGTCGCACATCGAGTGGGCTGACCGTACGGTGGTAAGTCAACCTCGTCGAGCCCGGGCTTAGTTTCTTTCGTCGCCTCTTTTTTTTTACCTCCTTCTCATCTCCTTGCAGCAACAAAGGGAGGCGGCTACTGCCAGGTCCCCGAGCTCATCGTCGGGGCGGCAATCCCCGACGGAGAGTGTCGGGGCAGCCCACTCGGGGAGCCTGGAGCACGCGCATGCGCTGGGGTCACAGCCGCAGAGCGCTCGGGGAGCAGATGCCCCTACTGCCACTGCGGAGGCGAGATGTCAAGACGCTCCCCCTCCCCCTAGGAGGTGGAGGCTCGTCACTCAGGTACGAGCAAGCCTTTGCCTTGTAGATTAGCCCTCTTCCTTTCCTTCTTCTTAGCGACTTTCCCCATCGCAGACCTCGAGCGCTCGACTGGCAATAACCATGACTGTTGTCCAGGGCGAGTCCGAGGATGAGGGTGAGGACGCGGAGGACTTCCTCCTAGTCCACCGGGCGCGCACGCCGCAAGCCCGTGCCACTGCAACACCCCCGGGGGGCAGCCCGGTCGGTGCCCCCGACCAGGAGTCCCTAGGCCGAGCGTCGGCCCGTAAGAAGCCAGCGTCGGGGTCGAAGGTGTGGATGCCTCGGCTTTTGGAGCCAGGGCCGCTAGAGTCAACGGGGTTGGGCCCGAGGCTGAGGCTACCCCAGCCGGCGAGGACGAGGCCCCCTCAGACGCGGTGGAGCCCGAGAGTCCTGCGGAAGCTCCAGGTACGTCGAAACTCCCCAGTTCCTTCTCCTTGCTTCTTGTTCTCGTAACTTAACTTCTTTCTTCAGGAGCCTCGAGCCCACCCGAGCTGCCACCTACGTCGGCAGGGATAGCCCAGGTCGGGTCCTCAGTAGGTGGGACTGACCCTGCGCTGGAGGGGGCCAACGTGGCTGCCACACCCCCAGCCGGGGATTCTGCCGAGGCCCAGGCGGTCATCCCGGGCGTACGGATCATCGGACCTTACCGCTAGACGTTCGAGGATCGGCTTGATCAGGTAAGCGCTGCATGATTCCATCTGCCTTCTCATTCGTGGTAGTGACCCTTCTAGTTTTTGCACACATTGGCCTGATCGCCCAAGGGCTCCAAAGCCTGCACGGGCACTCCACCGAGTTTTAAGTGGTCTGCGACCGGGTGGAGGAGAGCGACACGTACGTCCTCCAGCTCGAGGAGAACCTGGTGATCGAGCGGGAGAAGGTGGTGTGGCTAAAAGCGGCCTACTCGTTCGAGCTCTCTCAGGCCGTCGACACCGAGCGCGCGAGGTCGAACGAGGCCCTCGAGGACCTTCGCGACAAGGCGGCGAGGACCATCGAGTCCGAGCGCGCGGTGCTGGCGAAGGCCCTCGAGACCTCGCGCGCGGAGGCAAAGACGCTTCACAAGCAGATTGCAGAGCTCTCTGCTGCTCCGGTGAAGGCCTTCGCCGAGCTCGAGGCGAAGGTGTCCGAGCTCGAGGAGAAACTGGGGTGAGCGAACCGGGCGGGGAAGGGTGCCCTGGCCCAGCTCCAAGACGAGCGCAACCGCGTCACCAATTCTGCAGCCGAGGGGCTCCGATTGCAGGCCGAGCTCTTGGTGTCAAGGGCGAGGGTCACTGAGCTCGAGCAGGAGAAGCTCGCCCGCGACCTGGCTGACCTATAGGTAGGAAAATAGATAGGAGAGGGACAAGAGAAACTTGTACCCACATGTAAGTGTAAATTATGGGTGAAAAGAAATAAATTTCCTTTTTGATACTCGAAATGAAAATCAAAGAGACTTAGCTCATTTTTTATTCAACTTGTGTTCCGGGACAGTGTCTACACCCCCGCTGTGGTCGAGTCCGAGCAACGCCGGGCTCGAGCACAGGAGGAAGACCTCGTAGACTTAAGTCATTTTGACCAGTGGGTTTAGTTGATACTTTTGTCCCTGCGCGTGAAGCATATACACTCGCCGAACTCGAGCGCGCGCTCAGGTCGGGCTTGGTAGCACTCAAGCCCGACCTGTGCGCGAAGCACACACGTATGAGGCACAAGAGATGTAAAGAAGTGCAAGGTGTCACAATTATAGGCAAGAGGAGTACCCTTGTCTATATTATAGTTGACGAGGTCGAACAATCCCTCTGAATTGTTGCCTGCAACAGGAATAGTCTTTAATGCGCTTAGTTCGGGCTTGGAAGCATTCAAGCCCGATCATCGCTTGTAATATGCCGGTTTGCTCGAAATCGAGCGTGGTCTCTGGTCCAAGTCCTGCTACAGGGGAGAGCTGTGACGCGATGAGTATCGGCTTACTACTAGCGTGACCCCTGGAGGTGAACCTCAAGATTACCATGCTCAAGTTTCGATGTATATCAAGATGTTCAGGTTGGGCTTGGCAACACTCAGGCCCGACCTGCGTGCAAAGCATGCACGAACGCCGAACTTGAGCGTGGCCCCTAGCACGAGTCCTGCCACAGGGGGAGTCGTGATGCGATAAGAATTGGCTTACTGCTGACTCGACCCCACGGAGGTGAACATCGAGACCACAGCGCTCAAATCGAGGCATAAGGAAAAAGATTTAACATCTTGAGGCCGGGAACACTAAGGCGTGGTACCCTGTCTGAGTCCTACTACGGGGGGGAGTTGTGATGCGATAAGGGTCCGCTTACTGCTGACTTGACCCCCAGAGGTGAACCTTGAGATCACGCCCTGAGGTCAAGGCACTCGAGATGCAAGGGGGTATAAGCATAGACAATAAAGAAGAACCTTTCATTGCGAATCACAACTAAGTCGTGCCCCGAGCTTGAGGCACTCCCCGAGGGCGATCTCTGGTTCAGGTCCTGCTACAGGGGGATAGTCATGAGGCGATGAGAATTGGCTTACTGCTAACGTGACCCCTGGAGGTGAACTGTGAGACCGCAACACTCGGTTTGAGTCCGAGCAAGAGGCACGCAAGAAAAACTTAAGCATCTCGAGGTCGGGGAACTCTTGGGCGTGATCTCCGGATCAAGCCCTACTACAGGGGGAAGTCGCGATGCGATGAGAATCAGCTTACTGCTGACTTGACACCCCAGAGGTGACCCTCGGGATCAGGACCCGAAGTCGCGTTGCTCGAGATGCGAAGAGACATGAAGAGAGTCACGAGCATAGACAATAAAGAAGAACCTTTCATTGCAAATCAAGGTAAGAGTGTTACGCATAAAATTTTTGGAGCTGGTGTATGTTCCATGAGTTCGCGAGCTCTCTGCCATCGGGCATCGCTAGCCTGTAAGCCCTTGTGCGATCTGCTAAAATGACACTGTAGGGGCCCTCCCACTAGGGGGATAGCTTGTTGGTGTTGGACTAGCCCTGAATTCGTCTTAGGACCAGGTCCCAACAAGGAGCCCTTGGGTCGTACCGATCGAGACACATGCCTGCGAACCACTTGCAGGTAATGCACCGATCGTAGTAGCGCACGGCACCTTACTTCTTCCGCCAGGTCAAGGTCAAGAGACCATTCTTGCTCAAGGTTGACTTAGTCGACCGAGCTGACCCTAGCGGAGCCCAGTGTGACCTCAGAAGGCAGAACGGCCTCAGCACTGAATACGAGCTGGAAAGGGGTAGCCCCTATTGCTCGGCTAGTCATGGTACGAATTGACCAAAGAATGGTGGGAAGCTCATCCACCCAGGCCCGGCCTCACTATTCGAGCTCGTCGAAGACTCACTTCTTGACGCCCTGGATGATCTGTTCGTTGGCGCGCTCGACCGCTCCATTGCTCTGGGGATGACTTACCGAGGCGTAGCAGACCTTGGTACCCATGTCCTCACAGTACTCCTGAAATAGCTTGCTGGTGAACTGCGATCCATTGTAAGTGATAATTTTGCATGAAACCCCGTACCTCATGACCACAAGCAAGTGGAAGAACTTCACAGCCTCCTGGGCGGTGACGGCTTAAATCGGATCGTCTTCGATACACTTGGTGAATGTGTCGATGGCGACAAATAAGAACTTCTCCCCCCAACCGCCTGTGGGAAAGCACCGAGGATGTCGAGGCCCCAAGTTGAGAACAGCCAAGCGAGGGGGATGGTCTGGAGGGCATAAGCCGGTTGGTGCGCCTTCCGGGCATGAAACTGGCAAGCTCAATAGGTGCGGATAATGTTCTGAGCATCCTGGAGTGTCGTCGGCCAATAGAACCCCATCCTGAATGCCTTCCCAACCGTAGTCCTGAAAGAAAAATGAGCACCACAAAGGCTCGAGTGGATATCGTTGAGCAGGTGTTTACCCAAGGTGCCCCGACGATACAGCTGTCCCTCTACGAGCTTGTACGACCTCGCTCGGCGCTTGACTCTGTTGTTCTCAGCTGGATCGACCAGGAGCTCGCCATGGTTGAGGAACTTGACTATGGGGTCCATCCATGAGGAAATACTCTCGAGGAGAGCCACCGAGTCTTCCCGGTCGGCGATGGACGGTGCAGCCAAAGTCTCGAGGATGACATTCGACGGAACCTCGTCATCAGATGATCCGAGCTTGGAGAGAAGTTTAGCACCGGAGTTGCCTTTCCAGGGGACGTGCCTGACCTCCAGGTTCCGGAACCACCTCTCCATTTTACGCACCTCGGCGAGGTACTTGGCCATCGAGGGCTCCGAGCTCTGGTAGTCTTTGTTGTACTGGTTGATGACGAGCTAGGAGTTGTAAGTTCAAGCTCTATTGGTTTTGGTGATTGGTTTAATATTAATGTTTAATCATTGTTTAATGACAAATCAAATCATTATGAGACTAACATGTTTTATTAAGTCTTATTCTTATTAGTCTCATACTTGGATGGAAAATGGAAAACCTAAGGTATGCACTCGTATTCATTCTATTATATATATGCATACTTAGAATTCAAGTTAAAGTATGAACTCTTCCGTTGCTTTAGTCCAAATATGTGCATTATGTTCCTAATTCATATATACATGAATGCACACATCTAGGGGGAGTTTATAATTTAACTTGATGTTTCAATTGTATTGATCCATGTCCTCTTGTCATACAATATAAAGGATCAAGACCTTGAAACAATCTTTTGAGTATATATGACTTGTGTAGTTATATACTCATGTCAATTTAAATAAGTTTAAATTGAGTTCGATTGTCTCTCAATCAATCAAAGAACATTTCATCATGTGTTGATGGTGTTTCCTTGTTGATTAAAGACAGTTTAAAAGTTCTTGAGTATAATAAAGCATTAGTTGCATCAAAGTACTCAAGACACAATTAATCATTCAATTGATTAGGTTGTGCTCAATCGATCTTGGAGGCATCCATTATGTGTTAATGGAGTGCGTGATGATTGAGACAACCGTGTTTGTTGGACTAACATCTTCCATGAGTTGTGAAGTAGGTTAAGTCCAAGATGATGAAGAATCGGAAGAAGAAGTCATCATGAGTTGATGAGCTTCAAGAGGTGATCGAAGTGAAGAGAAGGGCTAGAGAAGGTTCATCATGCGTTGATGACCAAGAAGAAGAAGAAGAGGTGATCCTGGAGAGAAGATGATTGGAAATCATAAAAGCTCCAAGTGGATCAAGTGTGGCAAAGGTATAACTAGCTAGGGCTAAGGATGTGTTCCTAGTCTTTTACCGGTCTCCGTGTTTGGTTGTGAGACCGGGTTGCTTGTTAGGTGCCGTACTATTAAGAGGGGTTGAGTCTTTTAGCTTGAGCTTCATCATGTGTTGATGAACTCGATCCGGTTCATTCTAGCTCACTCTCTTGTTTGATGTTTGCATGAAGCTAACCATTTGGCATGTGTTGCAAATTGGTAAAGCTTGTGCATTGGATTTTGTATGAGCTAAGTATTTGCATGTGTTGCAAATAAGGGTGCTCATACTTGCATCTTATTTGAATCTTATTTGATTTGGTTATTGCTTGGAGCTAAGTTTTGCATGTGTCGCAAAAGGAGAGAGCTCAAGCAATTTGGTTTAAAGTGCTTGCATGGAGTTAGAGATTTGCATGTGTTGCAAATAGAGAACTCATGCACTTGTATTTGTTGTGGTTGCTTGCATGGAGTTAGAGATTTGCATGTGTTGCAAATAGAGAACTCATGCACTTGTGTTTGTTGTGGTTGCTTGCATGGAGTTAGAGATTTGCATGTGTTGCAAATAGAGAACTCATGCACTTGTATTTGTTGTGGTTGCTTGCATGGAGTTAGAGATTTGCATGTGTTGCAAATAGAGAACTCATGCACTTGTATTTGTTGTGGTTGCTTGCATGGTGCTAGAGATTTGCATGTGTTGCAAATAGAGAGCTCATGTTTTGGTATTGCTTGGAGCTAGGTTTTGCAGGTGTTGCAAAGAACAATGCTCAAGCATTAAATTGGTTTAATGTGTATTTGCAAGTTCGTAGGCGAATAAACCGAGGTCTATGGGTCCGGAATCCCGAGAGCATGTGAGTAGGGCTTGCAACGGGTGTTTGCAAGTTGACTGGGTCTTGTGTTGACCTTCACATGGCTAGGGGGATTAATCTCATAGACTCGGGTTTGATTTGCTTAATATGTTTTGCAAATAGATCTTGAGTTGTTTACGAAATGTGTTTTCGTTAGTTGGATTTGTTATTTGCAAATGTGTTTTGCAAATGAACTTTAGATTATGGGTTCCTATCCTAAAGCATGTGAATAGGGTTTGCAAATGTGTTTTGCAAATTGACTTGATCATGTGCTGATCATCACATGGCTAAGAGGATTGATCTCATAAGTTCTTGGTTTATTGGCAAATGTGTTTCTTTGGAGTATGTGATTAACATGTGCAAATGTGTTTTGCATAGTGTTGTGATCATGTGTTGATCCTCACATAGCTCAAAGTTTATCTTGAATGGTTTGGAGAAAAGTTTTTGTGAAAAACAGTGTTTTCTCCTGTGGCGTCGTCAGCATACTCAAGGCCCGGTAGCACCGGGTCCGGTGCTACTGCTGTTTGGCCGGTAGCACCAAGGTCCGTGCTACCGCCTCTCCGTTGGTGTGGAAAATCCGAGAGGGGATGTTTTTGGACTGTCAGCGGTCCGTGCTACCGCCATGGTAGGCGGTAGCACCGGATGTCCGGGCAACCGCTCCCGGCGGTGTGAAAAATCCAGAGGAGGTGTTTTGAGTTCGGCCCGAGGCCGGTGCAACCGGGTTGAGGCGGTGCTACCGCCGAGCGACGGTGAGCACGCCGGATTGGCCGGTTCTCACCGGAAATCTCGCAACGGCTAGTTTTGTAGCCGTTGGCGAGGAGGCCGTGCTACCGGTCCCAGAGGGCGGTAGCACCGGAATTCTGGTTTTGTCGAATTTCCCCCAACGGCTAGTTTTGGCTTGGAGGCTATAAAAGGAGGCCTTGGGGGCAAGGGCGATGGGTTGGCCGTGTGCTAGAGCTTTGGGTGTTTATAGGAGTTGTGTGCATGTGTTGCCTTTGCTTCTTGAGCTAGTGTGAGCCTCTAATTGCATGTGTTGCAATTAGGAGAGGATTGAGGTCTCTTGTGCATGTGTTGCACTTGAGGTGGATCCTTGTGCATGTGTTGCACTTGGTGATCACCGAAGCACATGTGTTGTGCTTGGTGAAGTTCAAGCAAGAGGATTCGCTTGTTACTCTTGGAGGTTGCCGACTCCTAGGCGGCGTGGAGCGCCGGCGGGAGCTCTCAAGGTTGTGAGAAGCCCGTGAAGTTTGTGAAGGTTCGGGTTGAGCCTACGCGAAGCGTGAAAACCACATCTAGTGGATTCGAGGTGGGTGCTCAATTCGTGGAGCCGGTCCAATGTGTTTGGGCTAACCTCAACGTGGACTAGGGGAGACCGGCAAGTCTCCGATCACCACGGTAAAAAGTATTGTGTCTCTTGTGCTTGCTTTGTTCTCTTTATTTATATTCAAGCAATTTACATTCATAGAAATTCAGTATTTCTCAAGTAAACCAAGTTCCCAATCCTAAATCAAGTTCCAATCTTCCATATGGCAATCCTGCCATCCCAACCAAGTTGCCCAATTAATTAATCTAACCCTTAACTGTAATTCCCGAGCATTGCTCAATACCGCGAGCACGGCTATCCGAATAGTTTCACACTCTGCAGAGGTTATGCACTTTACCCACGTGATACAACCAAACACCACAAAGGCGAGAGATTATAACAAAGCCTTTACAATGCTCTATCTTAACCCGATACTACCCGCTAAGGTTTCAACACCGGCGGGTCTGTAAACCACATCCAGGGCCCCCCTCTTGCGCCATGTGAATTACACCCTGACCCGGGAACTCACACCGACCACGATAGTATCAAAATTAAGACTTTGCAAATTACTCACCTAGGCCGCCCATACTGCACATGTGGTTGCATGATTGACTCAGGTCAAAGGCTTGCAAGGTTAAGTCCTTAGTGTGATCAAGGCAAGACTTCCACATACCATCTGCCCATCGGGCCCACCTTGGCCTCCTCGCCCCTTGCCACTTGCCCCAATCTAAGTGATTATCACCCCGTTGATTACCAAGCACCATGTGCCATCAACAATTCAACATCGTTGCGTGACATGACTCGCCACAACAACTCAATCTCATCGTGTGATCCCACATGACACACAAGTTCATAATATTGTTCCATATTCCATTAATCAAGATTAATTATCAATGATTCTGACACATGTGATGACGTGGCATGGCTAAGCAACTATTACGAACTAAACCTCCAATGTTGATTGTAGTTATTAACCAACTATATTAAACCAATCTAGGGTGACAATGGATCATGGCATACAATGACAAGGTAGGGTATAGATCAATCTGGTATATTAGCTAAGCCCAATCTAATTTGAAACAGTTGTATACTTGAAATATATGCAATAGTGTAAATCAAACGTAGCAATTTTATAAACATGGGTTCAACATGATCAAAGCACAACTTGCCTTGGAATAGGTCCTGATCTTGATCTGAAGATTGCTCTTGGGTTGCTTGATCTTCCTCCGAATCGTCGCACAATTCAACGTCTACGCGTATCGAAAGAGAAAAGCAAATAAATGCCAAAACAGAGAGCAATTGAACTCCAAAAATCAATTAAAATTCACCATTAAATAGATCTCAATTTTACAAATTTTTAGAAACTGGAATCACTCAAATCCGAGTTACGATGCAAAAGATATAGCCTTTTGAAGTTTGAAATAAATACTGAAATCAGAAAATCAGAAAATACGAATTTAACAGATTTATTTTTATTCTGAAAAACTGATTTATGACGTCAGCGTGACATCAGCATGACGCAGCGCTGGACCGAACCAATCAGAAGCCGACGCGTGTCCCGGTCCATGGACTGAGTCCACAGCGTGGCTCCGGACCACGGTGAACCGGTGCACGACGCCGCCTCTGCGCTTGACACGCTGCACGATCCGATTGGACGACGCATGGTTCGACCGAACCGCGTAAACATGATCGGATGGCTAGCGATTCGCACGACGCGCGGCAACAGATCAACCAACCGATCTAGATCTCAAGGTCCGCAACGCCCCACTCACGCGACACGCAAGCACGATCTCACCTCTCCGCTATGGATCGGACGGCCGATAGCTTCCCGGCGCCGATGGCGCGGCGCGAAGAAGACACCGGAGTTGGAGACGACGACGCGCGGCAAATAAACAATGGTCCCACGGCGATGTTTCTTTGCGGTGCACACGATCTCGCACGGGATCTCGGCCCGGTCCTTAGGGTCGACGAAGGCAAAGTCGGCGGCGCTTTTGCCAAAAACCGCGGCGTGAAGGTGTACTCCGTGAGGTCGAGCGATCGCACGGAGCTCCTCGAGCGCCGGCGCGCAGATGAAATATGCGGAAGCTCACGAGGAACCTTGGGGCTTACCCCTCCCTTAAATAGCCTCGGCGTCCGAGCCCTACACGGCGAAGAAGTTCAGCGTCGTTACGACGGCGAACTCCGAGTCCGAACCGGAGACGACGACGTCTCGGCCGTACGCGTGTCGCGAATCCCCCGGTCACGATCCGAACTCCTACGCATAATCTGAACCAAGAAATGCGACGGACGGTCATGAATTAGGGTTTGCTACGAAGCGGCCGACTGGGCCGCTGGCTTGTTCTGGCCGCAAGACAGTTGGGGCCGCCCGACATCGCTCCGCTGGCTTTTAAAGGATTTTACATTTAAAATAATTACAGAAATTCATTTAATTTGTTTTAGGCAATAAAATAATCAGGAAAAATCCAAAAAAAATCTCAAAAATACTGTGAGACATTCTGGACTTAAATAAAATATTTTTGCCAAAACTTTTACTTTAACTTTGCACAGGTTTAAATACTTTTGGATAAAAAGCAATAAACTTGAAATAAGATTTAATTCAAATAAATCCAGAAAAATCTAAATAAATTCCGAAAATCATAAATGCACATTTAAGCAATAAAATAATATTTGGCGATTTTGGGATGTTACAAACCTCCCTTAATGTAATCTCGACCGAGATTCGTGGCTAACTATAGAATAGGTTCTGGAATTCGACTTCAACTCTTCTTCACGCTCCCAAGTGGCTTCACTTTCCGAATGATTGCTCCATCAACTCGCAAAGCGGATAGACTTGTTTCGGTCTTATGTTCCATAACATCCAAAATTCGATCGGTTGCTCTTTATAAGTCAAATCTTCTTGCACTCTATTGCATCCAACGGGTTTGCTCTGCTGGCACTCGAGACACTTCTTAAGTCGCGACACATGGAATACATCATGCACTCTCGCCAAGGATCGAGGCAACTCTAATCGATAAGCTACCTCTCCTCGACGGCTCGTAATCTTGAACGGGCCAACATATCTTGGTGCAAGCTTCCCTTTAACGTGAAATCTTTAACGCCTTAAGAGGGGTAACTCGAGATACACATGATCTTCTCGTTCAAAACTCAAATCTCGACGACGATTATCCGCGTAGCTTTTCTCGCCTTGATGTGCTATCTTCAACCTCTCTCGATCATTGCAACTTGATTTTTTCGCTTCTTCGAGAATATCCGCCCAAACACCAAACGCTCCCGCTTCATTCCAATTCAACGGGTACGACAAGCACGCCCATACAATGCCTCGAATGGTGACATCGTAGGCTAGCTTGATAACTATTATTGTAATCAATTCGTGATATGGCAAACATTTATCCCATGACGTGGCATACGCTAAAGCATGTGCTCTCAACATATCCTCTAAAATCTGATTTACTCTTTCATCGACCATCCGTCATGCGGGTGATATGTCAGATCAAATTCAGACGGGTTCCCATTGCTTCATGCAACTTATTCCAAAACCTTGAGGTAAATTGGGTACTCGTTCGACACAATCTTCTTTGGCACTCCATGCAAACATACAATCCTTGACATGTACATTCGCCAAACGATCTCCGGCGTAAGTGGTCTTTATCGATGAAATGAGCGACCTTGGTTAGACGATCCACGATAACCCAAATGGAATCGTAACCTTTTCGAGTCTTAGGTAAACCGGTGATAAAATCCATTCCGATTTCCTCCCACTTCCATTCCGAATTTTTAACTACCGCAATGCATCAAATGGTCTTTGATGCATGGCTTTACCCTCGACATACGTCGCATAAAGCAACATGCTCACCACTTCACGCTTCATATTCGCCACCGTAATCTCTCTTTCAAATCTTGGTACATTTTAGCACTTCTGGATGAATTGAGTACTTTGAATCATGCGCTTCCTCAAGAATCAATTGTTTTAATTCCTTTTATCCAAGACACAAATTCGCCTTTGAAGAACATAGTTCCTTGTTCGTCAGAGTGAAATCTATGGCTAGGCCTTCTTCCTTTTTAGCCTTGATTTTTGAAATTTTATCGTCATCTTGTTGACCTTCTCTAATCTGATCCTCTAATGTTGGTTTTACTTCTAGCGCAGCTATCATTCCTTGCGGAACTACCTCCAATCTTAACCTCTGAAATTCCTTGCATAATTCTGGTTGATCCTCCATTGACAATGTATTCGCGCTATGGCTCTTTCGACTCAGAGCATCTGCCACCACATTGGCTTTTCCAGGGTGATAATGGATTCCCACATTATAATCCTTAATTAGCTCAAGCCATCTTCGTTGTCTCATATTCAGGTCAGATTGAGTGAATATGTATTTCAGACTCTTATGGTCCGTATATATCTCACATCTATTTCCTATGAGATAATGACGCCATATCTTTAAAGCGTGCACTACGGCAGCCAACTCCAAATCATGTGTTGGGTAATTCACTTCATGTGGTCTTAACTGTCTTGACGCATAGGCAACGACTTTGCCTTCTTGCATTAACACGCATCCCAAACCCTGCTTCGAAGCATCGCAGTAAATATCAAATCCATTCTGCACATCTGGCAATACTAATACGGGGGCTGTTGTTAAACGCTTTAATTCCATGAAACTTTTCTCGCACTCAAGCGCCCATGCGAACTTCTTTTCTTTCTTCAACAATCTGCGTCTGGGTTTAGCAATTGTCGAGAATCCTTCTATGAACCGACGGTAATATCCCGCCATTCCCGTAAAACTACGGATCGGGTAATGACTTCGTGGCTCCCAATGCAACATCTGGCCCACTTTGTGGGATCAATGCGACTCCTTTGGTAGTCATTACATGACCGAGAAATTCAACTTTCTCCTTCCAAAATTCACACTTGCTAAACTTAGCATATAGTTGATGCTCTCGCACTGCCTAAAACCATCCTTAGATGTTTCGCATGCTCTTCTTCGGCCTTTGAGTAAACCAAAATATCGTCTATGAAGACCACAACGAACTTATCCAAGTAATCCATGAAAACCTTATTCATCATGTTCATGAAATACGCCGGGCATTAGTCAATCCAAATGACATGATTGTGAACTCATAATGTCCATACCGCGTAGAAAACGCAGTCTTAGGCACATCCTCCGCTCGGATTTTCAATCGATGGTATCTCGAACGAAGATCTATTTTGGAGAAAACTCAGCTCCTCTTAATCGATCAAATAAGTCGTCGATCCCGGGCAACGGATACTTATTCTTGATCGTTACTTCATTAAGTGCACGGTAGTCGATGCACATTCTAAGACTTCCATCCTTCTTGCGAACAAACAAAACCGGGCTCCCACGGCGATGAACTTGGTCTAATGAAACCTTCTCTTGCGGTTCCTCAATCGCTTCTTCATTTCTACTAACTCGTCGGTAGGCATCCGATATGGTCTCTTTGATATCGGTCTTTGCTGCACGGTGCTAACTCGATGACAAACTCGATATCACGGCCCGTGGCAATCTCGCAAATCTTCCGAAATACATCCGGTATTCTCTCGCTCATCGCACATCTTCCATGCCGATGGCTTTCATTTGTTGACCATTAATCGCCCATCTCGAATCTGCGGTCGCTTGAAACTCCACTTTCTTGCCACTAGGGCCTTTCAAAGTTACAATCCTTCGCCACAATCTAAAAATGCCTTTATGCTTGGACACCAATCCATTCCAAGGATGACGTTTAGGATTGCGATCTATCAAGATAAGATTCGCGAGAAATTCTATCCCATCCATAAGCAACTTAGCTCCCAAACACCCAAGGCTAGATCTAAGCTCGATCCCGGGCTTGGACTAAGAGCACACACTTAAGATTCACCACTTTAAATCCATTCTTGGTTGCAAAACTTTGAGAAACAAACGAACGCGAAGCTCCGTAATCAAACAAAATCAGAAAGGTGTAATCGAGTTGACCAGAACTTACCCAAGACGACGCCCGTAGCTTCCCGAGCTCCATCGGCGGTGATGTGGTTGATCCTTCCACGCATCGTTGATCGCGGCGTTGCTCGCTTGGCTTGGTGCACGATTTCCTCCTCGATGTTGGTGCTTTAGCGGTGTTGTTCCCTGTGTTGAAACGAATCGGTGTGATGCCTCCCTTCGTGGACACCTATTAGAGAAGTGCCTGGTTCATTGCATGTGTAGCATCTCTTCACCGCAGATCGATTTCCCGTGCATTGTTGCCTTGCTTTGGGTCCGAAATTCGATTGGCGTGGCGAGGTGTGGGTTGATGTCTTGTTCCCGGTGGTGGTTGAAATCTAGCAAATTGCTGGGGTGACATCCTCAAGCGTAGATGGTTTGGGCGTCCACCCTGATTGTTCATCAAGCGCTTACGGTTTTCACCTAGCTCTTTGCGCTTGTCCTCTAGGATTAAAGCCTTATTTACCACTCCGAAAATCCGGAAAATTGTGGGTAATCACCCCACTGCAGCCCCGAATTCAGTCCCTTCATGAAACGAGATCGCTTAGCTTTATCCGTCGCCACGCCCTCGGGGCATAACGAGCTAATTGAGTGAATTTATTCGTATTCGCCTTTGGTTGGCCTCCTTGCTTCAAAGCTCAACTCCTCCTTCTTAAGATCCATCATTCCCTCGGGACATGATATCGCGGAAAGCATTAGTGAACTCCTCCTGTGTTATCTCTTGCGGGCTCCATGAGCTGCACAAGAATTCTCCCACCATTCTCGCGGCGGTTCCTTCAAGTTGATGAGAGGCGAGAGCACCTTCTCATTGCCCTCACACCGAGTGATGTGCGCCTTCTTCTCTATTGTCCTAAGCCACCATCGGCTTCCAAAGGATTCACATTTCGAAAAAGTTGGTGGCCTAGTCCTCATAAAACTGATAGCTTTGACATAGGTCGAGGTCCACCATGATTGTTCCGAGTTGCGCAGGTTGTTGTGATTTATCTTGCATTGGTCATCTCTTGACCATCTCGTGATCATTGTTCTGATCGCTTGAGTCTGGCCGCAAGGAATGCTCCCAGATTCTGCATGTCCACCGGCGGTGGTTGAGGGCTGCCTCCATCATTGGGATTGTCATTCTGACGCATCCACTTCAAGCACCGTTGTTTCTCAGTATTCACCATCCGATAATTGCCTCTTAGGTTAGGAAAGGTAGATGTAGCATAGATGAGAAGTAAGAATTTCTAAAGCGGGAGATATGTTATACCCAAACTGAACAATTCTTTATTTAACTTGGTATGGTGCTTATTTAAGCCTACAAGCTTTGCAACACATAACGCACACTCAAGAATACAAAGAAGCAAACTAAACACGAACCTTAACGCCAACTAGAAAGGTAAAGGCTAACTTAAAGACGCGACTCACACTCGAGTCTCAACACGCTCCAAGGTCGACACTCACTCATCCACCCACCCTGCCGAGATCGATCCGGCGATACACCGGCGGGTGGGTCGCATCGAGCAAACCTATCCCGATGACCTACTACTAGATCCTCCGCAACAACGGGTCTCAGACTTCTCCGCTCCCACTCGCGCTCCTCCGATCCTCCTGACTCTCGGTGGCTCCTGAACTCCCCGAGTCACGCGCCCACCGTCCTCAATCGCCTGTGGCCTCTCCCACCGGTGATCATCCCGATGGTCAAGCACGGGTCACCTCGAGCTCCGCTCGCTACTCGAGTGCCTCGCATACGCTCCGGCCCCGGGTAGTCTCTCATATGATCCTCCCGGCAAGGGCGAACTCGCAAGGTGCGTCGCAGAGCACACTCGCTTCCTCGATCCGCCGCCTTCGCATGCTTGAACGTCGGGTGAAGTCGAACATCGAGTCGTGAAGCTCGTCGGCGTAGTCGCGGAGACACGGCGAAGAGCAAGTCGAGCGACCTCCGAATTGCAACCTCGCACGAGAATCTTCTCGCGGAGATGTTGATTGGCCCGCTAGCTTCCTCGCTCTCCCGAGCGTAGATGATCAACTTGCAAATAAATCCTCGGTGTACACCATTCACCGACCACCGCCTCCTCGGTAAAGTGGACGATAGAAACCTCCAAGCGTCTCAAGTACTCTCCATGACTCCATGGCGTAGCCGCCACCGCCTCCTCAAAGGTCTGAACGATCAAGATCCGCTTCACAAGAACTTGAATAAGTTCTCCACCAAACGGCAAGTAAAACGGGTAAATTTAGCAAAGGCGTAGAAGTAGAGAATGAGATGAGTCGAGAGGGTTTTATTAGTCAAGCTTAGATTTTCTTTTAGAAAATAATTTTGGACACACTCAAGACACCTCCAAACTATCTAGGCCAAGACCTACAACAAGATGCTCGATACCACCCTCAGAAGGACCCGAATCCATCGATTCGAACCCACCGTGTTTATCGCACTATTCCTGTGATCAACGCTAGTGCACACACTTAACATTGGTACATATCACATCATACACAACGATAATAGGATAATAGTTCATTTATTGATATAACTAAATGTATGATCTTATGACCAACTTACATTATTAAGCCACGCAGGCAAGACCGAAAATATAAACTAATTATTAAGCAATGGAAAGTAGAAACGTAAATAGCTCATCACTCACCACAGCAACCGACAAGGCTCGGACCCTAATGACTCGTGTCTTCTTGGACTTCATCTTCCAACACAGTGTCGATTCTTCAACTGTTGATTATTGTTGTTTGGCAAGGGTGAGTACTTAAAGCACTCAACAAGTTGTGCATGTAATGCGCTTCTATTTATCTATATGTAAGGCTTATTCCAAAGGGTAGGCTATCATGGCTATTTTGCAATAAGCAAGATTTATGAACAAATACAAGAATTAGATTGTAAAGAATGTAAAACAAATAGCAATAATAAATAAATTCAGATTTCTCAAGTAAACCAAGTTCCCAATCCTAAATCAAGTTCCATCTTCCATATGGCAATCCCGCCATCCCAACCAAGTTGTCCAATTAATTAATCTAACCCTTAATCAGTAATTCCGAGCATTGCTCAATACCATGAGCACGGCTATCCGAATAGTTTCACACTGCAGAGGTTATGCACTTTACCCACGTGATACAACCAAACACCACAAAGGCGAGAGATTATAACAAAGCCTTTACAATGCTCTATCTTAACCCGATACTACCCGCTAAGGTTTCAACACCAAGGGTCTCAGAAACCACATCCAGGCCCCCTCTTGCGCCATGTGAATTACACCTGACCCGAACTCACACCGACCACGATAGTATCAAAATTAAGACTTTGCAAATTACTCACCTAGGTCGCCCATACCGCACATGTGGTTGCATGATTGACTCAGTCAAAGGCTTGCAAGGTTAAGTCCTTAGTGTGATCAAGGCAAGACTTCCACATACCATCCGCCCATCGGGCCCACCTTGGCCTCCTCGCCTTGCCACTTGCCCCAATCTAAGTGATTATCACCCGTTGATTACAAGCACCATGTGCCATCAACAATTCAACATCGCTGCGTGACATGACTCGCCACAACAACTCAATCTCATCGTGATCCCACATGACACACAAGTTCATAATATTGTTCCATATTCCATTAATCAAGATTAATTATCAATGATTCTGACACATGTGATGACGTGGCATGGCTAAGCAACTATTACGAACTAAACCTCCAATGTTGATTGTAGTTATTAACCAACTATATTAAACCAATCTAGGGTGACAATGGATCATGGCATACAATGACAAGGTAGGGTATAGATCAATCTGGTATATTAGCTAAGCCCAATCTAATTTGAAACAGTTGTATACTTGAAATATATGCAATAGTGTAAATCAAACGTAGCAATTTTATAAACATGGGTTCAACATGATCAAAGCACAACTTGCCTTGGAATAGGTCCTGATCTTGATCTGAAGATTGCTCTTGGGTTGCTTGATCTTCCTCCGAATCGTCGCACAATTCAACGCCTCACGCAGACGAAAGAGAAAAGCAAATAAATGCCAAAACAGAGAGCAATTGAACTCCAAAAATCAATTAAAATTCACCATTAAATAGATCTCAATTTTACAAATTTTTAGAAACTGGAATCACTCAAACCGAAGTTACGATGCAAAAGATATAGCCTTTTGAAGTTTGAAATAACATCAAATCGTAAAATCGAAAATACGAATTTAACAGATTTATTTTTATTCTCAAAACTGATTTATGACGTCAGCGTGACATCAGCATGACGCAGCTACCGACCGAACCAATCGAAGCCGACGCGTGTCCCGGTCCATGGATCGAGTCCACGCTGCGGCTCGGACCACGGTGAACCCGGCACGACGCTCGCCTCTGCGCTGACACGCGGCACGATCCGATTGACGACGCATGGTTCGACCAACGCAAACATGATCGGATGGCTAGCGATCTCGCACGACGCGGCAGCGATCAACCAACCGATCTAGATCGAAGGTCCGCAACGCCCCACTCACGCAGACACGCGCACGATCTCACCTCTCCGCTATGGATCGGACGGCCGATAGCTTCTCGGCGCCGATGGCGGCGTCTGGCGCGCGAAGAAGACACCGGAGTTGGAGACGACGACGGCGCGGCAAATAAACAATGGTCCCACGGCGATGTTTCTTTGCGGTGCACACGATCTCTAAGACGGGATCTCGGCCCGGTCCTTAGGTCGACGAAGGCAATGAGTCGGGCGCTTTTTGCCAAAAACGCGGCGGCGTGAAGGTGTACTCCGTGAGGTCGAGCGATCGCACGGAGCTCCTCAGCGCCGGCGCGATGATGAAATATGCGAAGCTCACGAGGAACCTTGGGGCTTACCTCGCCTTTAAATAGCCTCGGCCCGAGCCCTACACGGCGAAGAAGTTCGGGTCGTTACGACGGCGAACTCCGAGTCCAACCGAGACGACGACGCCTCGGCCAGACGCTGTCGCGAATCCCTGGCCACGATCCGAACTCCTACGCGCGTAACTGAACCAAGAAATGCGATCGGACGGTGCGGAATTAGGGTTTGCTACGAAGCGGCCGACCGGGCTGCTGGCTTGTTCGGGCCGCATAGTTGTGGGCCGCCCGACACTGCTCCGCTGGCTTTTTAAAGGATTTTACATTTAAAATAATTACAGAAATTCATTTAATTTGTTTTAGGCAATAAAATAATCAGGAAAAATCCAAAAAAAATCTCAAAAATACTGTGAGACATTCTGGACTTAAATAAAATATTTTTGCCAAAACTTTTACTTTAACTTTGCACAGGTTTAAATACTTTTGGATAAAAAGCAATAAACTTGAAATAAGATTTAATTCAAATAAATCCAGAAAAATCTAAATAAATTCCAGAAAATCATAAATGCACATTTAAGCAATAAAATAATATTTGGCAGATTTTTGGGATGTTACAAACCTCCCCCCCTTAACAGAATCTCGACCCGAGATTCAGGGCTAACTATAGAATAGGTTCGGGAATTCTGACTTCAACTCTTCTTCACGCTCCCAAGTGGCTTCACTTTCCGAATGATTGCTCCATCGAACTCGCAAAAGCGGATAGACTTGTTTTCGGTCTTATGCTCCATAACATCCAAAATTCGATCGGTTGCTCTTTATAAGTCAAATCTTCTTGCACTCTATTGCATCCAACGGGTTTGCTCATGGCACTCGAGACACTTCTTAAGTCGCGACACATGGAATACATCATGCACTCCTCGCCAAGGACCGAGGCAACTCTAATCGATAAGCTACCTCTCCTCGACGGCTCGTAATCTTGAACGGGCCAACATATCTTGGTGCAAGCTTCCTTTAACGTGAAATCTTTAACGCCTTAAGAGGGGTAACTCGAGATACACATGATCTTCGTTCAAAACTCAAATCTCGACGACGATTATCTCGCGTAGCTTTTCTCGCCTTGACTGTGCTATCTTCAACCTCTCTCGATCATTGCAACTTGATTTTCGCTTCTTCGAGAATATCCGCCCAAACACTAACGCCTCCCGCTTCATTCCAATTCAACGGGTACGATAAGCACGCCCATACAATGCCTCGAATGGTGACATCCGTAGGCTAGCTTGATAACTATTATTGTAATCGATTCGCATATGGCAAACATTTATCCCATGACGTGGCATACGCTAAAGCACGTGCTCTCAACATATCCTCTAAAATCTGATTTACTCTTTCACCGACCATCCGTCTCGGGTGATATGTCAGATCAAATTCGACGGTTCCCATTGCTTCATGCAACTTATTCCAAAACCTTGAGGTAAATTGGGTACCTGTCTCGACACAATCTTCTTTGGCACTCCATGCAAACATACAATCCTTGACATGTACAATTTCGCCAAACGATCTCCGCAGAAGTGGTCTTTACTAGGATGAAATGAGCGACCTTGGTTAGACGATCCACGATAACCCAAATGGAATCGTAACCTTCTCGAGTCTTAGGTAAACCGTGATAAAATCCATTCCGATTTCCTCCCACTTCCATTCCGAATTTTTAATCTACCGCAATGCATCAAATGGTCTTTGATGCATGGCTTTTACCCTCGACATACGTCGCGATAAAGCAACATGCTCACCACTTCACGCTTCATATTCGCCACCGTAATCTCTCTTTCAAATCTTGGTACATTTTAGCACTTCTGGATGAATTGAGTACTTTGAATCATGCGCTCCTCAAGAATCAATTGTTTTAATTCCTTTTATCCAAGCACACAAATTCGCCTTTGAAGAACATAGTTCCTTGTTCGTCCAGAGTGAAATCTATGGCTAGGCCTTCTTCCTTTTTAGCCTTGATTTTTGAAATTTTATCGTCATCTTGTTGACCTTCTCTAATCTGATCCTCTAATGTTGGTTTTACTTCTAGCGCAGCTATCATTCCTTGCGGAACTACTACGGGGGGGAGTTGTGATGCGATAAGGGTCCGCTTACTGCTGACTTGACCCCCAGAGGTGAACCTTGAGATCACGCCCTGAGGTCAAGGCACTCGAGATGCAAGGGGGTATAAGCATAGACAATAAAGAAGAACCTTTCATTGCGAATCACAACTAAGTCGTGCCCCGAGCTTGAGGCACTCCCCGAGGGCGATCTCTGGTTCAGGTCCTGCTACAGGGGGATAGTCATGAGGCGATGAGAATTGGCTTACTGCTAACGTGACTCGGAGGTGAATGTGAGACCGCAACACTCGGCTTGAGTCCGAGCAAGAGGCACGCAAGAAAGACTGAAGCATCTCGTGGTCGGGGAACTCTTGAGCGTGATCTCCAGATCAAGCCCTGCTACAGGGGGAAGTCGCGATGCGATGAGAATCAGCTTACTGCTGACTTGACACCCCAGAGGTGACCCTCGGGATCAGATCTGGTCGCGTTGCTCGAGATGCGAAGAGACATGAAGAGAGTCACGAGCATAGACAATAAAGAAGAACCTTTCATTGCAAATCAAGGTAAGAGTGTTACGCATAAAATTTTTGGAGCTGGTGTATGTTCCATGAGTTCGCGAGCTCTCTGCCATCGGGCATCGCTAGCCTGTAAGCCCTTGTGCGATCTGCTAAAATGACACTGTAGGGGCCCTCCCACTAGGGGGATAGCTTGTTGGTGTTGGACTAGCCCTGAATTCGTCTTAGGACCAGGTCCCAACAAGGAGCCCTTGGGTCGTACCGATCGAGACACATGCCTGCGAACCACTTGCAGGTAATGCACCGATCGTAGTAGCGCACGGCACCTTACTTCTTCCGCCAGGTCAAGGTCAAGAGACCATTCTTGCTCAAGGTTGACTTAGTCGATCGAAATGACTCTAGCGGAGCCTGGGCAGACCTCGTATGCGTAACGGCCTCAAGATCGAATACGAAATGGAAAGGGGTAGCCCTATTGCTCGGCTAGTCATGGTACGAATTGACCAAAGAATGGTGGGAAGCTCATCCACCTGTGCCCGGCTCACTATTCGAGCTCGTCAAGACTCACTTCTTGACGCCTGGATGATCTGCTCGCATGCGCCGACCGCTCCATTGCTCGGGATGACTTACCGAGGCGAGGCATCTTGGTACCCATGTCCTCACAAGACTTCAAATAGCTTGGCCGTGAATCGCGATCCATTGTAAGTGATAATTTTGCATGAAACCCCGCACTCATGACCACAAGCAAGTGGAAGAACTTCACGACCTCCGGGCGGTGACGCTTAAATCTGATCGCCTTCGATACACTTGGTGAATGTGTCGATGGCGACAAATAAGAACTTCTCCCCCCAACCGCCTGTGGGAAAGCACCGAGGATGTCGAGGCCCCAAGTTGAGAACAGCAAAGCGAGGGGGATGGTCTGGAGGGCATAAGCCGGTTGGTGCGCCTTCCGCATGAAACCGCAAGCTCAATAGGTGCGGATAATGTTCTCGAGCATCCCGGAGTGTCGCCGCCAATAGAACCCCATCCCGAATGCCTTCCCAACCGTAGTCCTGGAAGAAAATGAGCACCACAAAGGCTCGAGTGGATATCGCTGAGCGTGTGTTTACCCAAGGTGCCCCGACGATACAAATTGTCCTCTACGAGCTTGGACGACTCGCCGGCGCTTGACTCGTTGTTCTCATTTGGATCGACCAGAGCTCGCCATGGTTGAGGAACTTGACTATGGGGTCCATCCATGAGGAAATACTCTCGAGGAGAGCCACCGAGTCTTCCCGGTCGGCGATGGACGGTGCAGCCAAAGTCTCGAGGATGACATTCGACGGAACCTCGTCATCAGATGATCCGAGCTTGGAGAGAAGTTTAGCACCGGAGTTGCCTTTCCAGGGGACGTGCCTGACCTCCAGGTTCCGGAACCACCTCTCCATTTTACGCACCTCGGCGAGGTACTTGGCCATCGAGGGCTCCGAGCTCTGGTAGTCTTTGTTGTACTGGTTGATGACGAGCTAGGAGTTGTAAGTTCAAGCTCTATTGGTTTTGGTGATTGGTTTAATATTAATGTTTAATCATTGTTTAATGACAAATCAAATCATTATGAGACTAACATGTTTTATTAAGTCTTATTCTTATTAGTCTCATACTTGGATGGAAAATGGAAAACCTAAGGTATGCACTCGTATTCATTCTATTATATATATGCATACTTAGAATTCAAGTTAAAGTATGAACTCTTCCGTTGCTTTAGTCCAAATATGTGCATTATGTTCCTAATTCATATATACATGAATGCACACATCTAGGGGGAGTTTATAATTTAACTTGATGTTTCAATTGTATTGATCCATGTCCTCTTGTCATACAATATAAAGGATCAAGACCTTGAAACAATCTTTTGAGTATATATGACTTGTGTAGTTATATACTCATGTCAATTTAAATAAGTTTAAATTGAGTTCGATTGTCTCTCAATCAATCAAAGAACATTTCATCATGTGTTGATGGTGTTTCCTTGTTGATTAAAGACAAGCGTTTAAAAGTTCTTGAGTATAATAAAGCATTAGTTGCATCAAAGTACTCAAGACACAATTAATCATTCAATTGATTAGGTTGTGCTCAATCGATCTTGGAGGCATCCATTATGTGTTAATGGAGTGCGGTGATGATTGAGACAATCGTGTTTGTTGGACTAACATCTTCCATGAGTTGTGAAGTAGGTTAAGTCCAAGATGATGAAGAATCGGGAAGAAGAAGTCATCATGAGTTGATGAGCTTCAAGAGGTGATCCGAAGTGAAGAGAAGGGCTAGAGAAGGTTCATCATGCGTTGATGACCAAGAAGAAGAAGAAGAGGTGATCCCGAGAGAAGATGATTGGAAATCATAAAAGCTCCAAGTGGATCAAGTGTGGCAAAGGTATAACTAGCTAGGGCTAAGGATGTGTTCCTAGTCTTTACCGGTCTCCGTGTTTGGTTGTGAGACCGGTTGCTTGTTAGGTGCCGTACTATTAAGAGGGGTTGAGTCTTTTAGCTTGAGCTTCATCATGTGTTGATGAACTCGATCCGTTCATTCTAGCTCACTCTCTTGTTTGATGTTTGCATGAAGCTAACCATTTGGCATGTGTTGCAAATTGGTAAAGCTTGTGCATTGGATTTTGTATGAGCTAAGTATTTGCATGTGTTGCAAATAAGGGTGCTCATACTTGCATCTTATTTGAATCTTATTTGATTTGGTTATTGCTTGGAGCTAAGTTTTGCATGTGTCGCAAAGGAGAGAGCTCAAGCAATTTGGTTTAAAGTGCTTGCATGGAGTTAGAGATTTGCATGTGTTGCAAATAGAGAACTCATGCACTTGTATTTGTTGTGGTTGCTTGCATGGAGTTAGAGATTTGCATGTGTTGCAAATAGAGAACTCATGCACTTGTGTTTGTTGTGGTTGCTTGCATGGAGTTAGAGATTTGCATGTGTTGCAAATAGAGAACTCATGCACTTGTATTTGTTGTGGTTGCTTGCATGGAGTTAGAGATTTGCATGTGTTGCAAATAGAGAACTCATGCACTTGTATTTGTTGTGGTTGCTTGCATGGTGCTAGAGATTTGCATGTGTTGCAAATAGAGAGCTCATGTTTTGGTATTGCTTGGAGCTAGGTTTTTGCAGGTGTTGCAAAGAACAATGCTCAAGCATTAAATTGGTTTAATGTGTATTTGCAAGTTCGTTGTGCGAATAAACCGAGGTCTATGGGTCCGAATCCGAGAGCATGTGAGTAGGGCTTGCAACGGGTGTTTGCAAGTTGACTGGTCTTGTGTTGACCTTCACATGGCTAGGGGATTAATCTCATAGACTCGGGTTTGATTTGCTTAATATGTTTTGCAAATAGATCTTGAGTTGTTTACGAAATGTGTTTTCGTTAGTTGGATTTGTTATTTGCAAATGTGTTTTGCAAATGAACTTTAGATTATGGGTTCCTATCCTAAAGCATGTGAATAGGGTTTGCAAATGTGTTTTGCAAATTGACTTGATCATGTGCTGATCATCACATGGCTAAGAGGATTGATCTCATAAGTTCTTGGTTTATTGGCAAATGTGTTTCTTTGGAGTATGTGATTAACATGTGCAAATGTGTTTTGCATAGTGTTGTGATCATGTGTTGATCCTCACATAGCTCAAAGTTTATCTTGAATGGTTTGGAGAAAAGTTTTTGTGAAAAACAGTGTTTTCTCCTGTGGCGTCGTCATCGCCCACAGAGGCTTGGTAGCACCGGGTCCGTCTTATCATTGTTTGGCCGGTAGCACCGAAGGTCCGGTGCTACCGTCTCTCTGGTTGGTGTGGAAAATCCAGAGAGGGGATGTTTTTGGACGGTCTGGCGGTCCGGTGCTACCGCCCATGGTAGGCCGGTAGCACCGGATGTCCGGTGCAACCGCTCCTCTGGCCGGTGTGAAAAATCCAGAGGAGGTGTTTTTGAGTTCGGCCTGAGGCCGGTGCAACCGGGGTTGAGGCCAGTGCTACCGCCCGAGCGATCGGTAGCACCGCTCCCAGTTGGCCGGTTCTACCGGAAATCCTGCAACGGCTAGTTTTGTAGCCGTTGGCGAGGAGGCCGGTGCTACCGGTCCCAGTAGGGCGGTAGCACCGGGAATTCTGGTTTTGTCCAGAATTTCCCCCCAACGGCTAGTTTTGGCTTGGAGGCTATAAAAGGAGGCCTTGGGGGGCAAGGGCAGTAGGTTGGCTGTGTGCTAGAGCTTTTGGGTGTTTATAGGAGTTGTGTGCATGTGTTGCCTTTGCTTCTTGAGCTAGTGTGAGCCTCTAATTGCATGTGTTGCAATTAGGAGAGGATTGAGGTCTCTTGTGCATGTGTTGCACTTGAGGTGGATCCTTGTGCATGTGTTGCACTTGGTGATCACCGGAAGCACATGTGTTGTGCTTGGTGAAGTTCAAGCAAGAGGATTCGGCTTGTTACTCTTGGAGGTTGCCGACTCCTAGACGGCGTAGAGCGTCGTGCGCGGGAGCTCTCAAGGTTGTGAGAAGCCCCGGCGAAGTTTGTGAAGGTTCGGGTTGAGCCTACGCGAAAGCGTGAAAAACCACATCTAGTGGATTCGAGGTGGGTGCTCAATTCGTGGAGCCGGTCCAATGTGTTTGGGCTAACCTCAACGTGGACTAGGGAGACCGCAAGTCTCCGATCACCACGGTAAAAAGTATTGTGTCTCTTGTGCTTGCTTTGTTCTCTTTATTTATATTCAAGCAATTTACATTCATAGAATTAAATTGATTGATTGCTTGTCTTTAGAATTGCTTTTTGTTAGAGACATAATTAGTTAGTGCACATAGTGAGCCTAGTTGATTTAGGCTTTAATTGTCAAAACCTTAGTTTATCGCTTCCGCATTGTTATTGATAAGGTTTTGGCATAGGGGTAATTAAGGGGTGAATTGCTTTATAGAAATTAGTAGAAAGAGAAAGTTTTAATTATTTAAAAGCCGCCCATTCACCCCCCTCTAGTCGGCATCCTCGACCTTATAAGTGGTATCAGAGCCTGGTCTCTCATTTTATTAGACTTAACCGTCTAGAGAGTAAAGGATGGCAACTAGTGGTTTAGTGCACTACACCGATTCACATATTTTTGATGGCTCAAATTATGCTTCATGGAAATTATTTATGATATCTCATTTTAAATCCATGAGCCCTAAAATATGGTGGATCGTAGATGTGGGCTTTCTCTTGGCTGAATGAATTCGCTCCAACTAAAGGAGAAGAGAAATGCCTACATCTCGACGCTCAAGCTACTAATGCTTTATTTAGTTTTGTGAGCGTAGATATTTTTAATTCAATATGCAATCTCAAGAGTGCTCATGAAATGTGGATCAAGCTTCAAGAATTATTTGAATTATCCACATCAACAAGCGATGATTGCTTTGAGGATAGGACATCGGTAGAAGAAACCTCCACTTCTACCTCAAGTGATGAAGAAACCTCAACCTCCGCCTCAAGTGATGACGAGCAACAAATTCTTTCATCGTTAACTCGTTGCTTCATGGCTAAAGGTAAAATTGAGGTAAGTGATAGTGATGAGGATGATGAGCCCTCCTATGATGAACTTATGAATATGTTAGAGGAGCTCAACAATTATCTTGGTAAGGAGAAAACAAAATATAAAATTTTAAAGCTTGAACATGACTCTCATCAAAATGATTATAATGTGCTTAAAGAGAATCATGAATCTCTCCTTCTCAAAGAACTTACTAAGCCTAGGGTGGACATAGGAATTACATGTGATTTAATTAATGAAATGCCTTGCTTAAATGTCAATTCTATTATTTCATCAAAAATTGACATGTCCACCTCTTGCAATAATTCAATTGATATACCTTGTAGCTCAAATACAAATATTGCTTCTACTTCCTCTATGTCTTGTGAGACTAATCTTGTAGAGGAAAATAAAGAGCTCAAGGAACAAGTCACTCAATTGAGAAGTGACTTAGAGAAGTGCTACAAAGGAAAGGTCACCCTCGACAACATTCTAAGCAATCAACGAAAGTTGGTTGACAAGAGAGGGATCGGCTACATCTCCAAGAGGGGGAAGAAAATGAAGGGCCACTACGCCTCCGTGCGCCTCATCAAGTGGAAGTCAAGTCCACACCATCATTGAGAGGCACACCGCAAGAAGCAAGTCAAATCGGTCAAGAGAGGGCCAAATAGCGTGACATGCTTCAATTGTCGGAAAGGGACACTTCGTAAGGATTGTCCCAAAGGTACTACTCCTAAGCCCATTATTGTAAATGATCATTATTTGCTTAGAAGGACAAAAATGGCAATGTGTTTGCCAAGTTTGTCGATTCTCCCAAGTACTTGCAAAATTATGATATTCAATTGCTTAGGAGAAATGAATCTAGAAATGTGTTTGCTCAAAATGCTAGATTTCCTAAGACCAAGAAAAATCATGTTGATCATGTGCTTAGGAAAAATAACTATAGCAAAACATTTTCTAGATTTGTTAGATCCTCTAAGCTTTCTCATTATAATGATCATCATATGCTTAGAAAGGATCAAACTAGAAATGGGTTTGTGAATTTTACTAGACCTCCTAAGCCGTCTCATTACAATGCAAATAATTCGCTTAGGAGGAATAATAACCTCAAACCCATTGCTAGTCATGTTAGTTCACCTAAGATTATTAATGTTAGGGCCATTTGGGTTCCTAAATCACTTGTGACTAACATTCTTGGACCCAACAAAAATTGGGTACCAAAAAGCGCCTAAAAGAATTGTAGGTGCTTAGAGATGCATTGAAGCTTTGGCTTGATCAAGAATGATTCCATCATGTGCAAAAAGAAGCCAAGCTTGAAGACATTCACATCAATCATGAACCAATGCCATCTCGGGTAACAAGTATTTAAATTGATTCTTATAGCTTTTAGCCTTGTGTAGGTTAAGCTACGTTTTTAATGAAAATCAATTTAAATTACTTGCTTATGATTCTTGCTCATGCTTGTTAATTGTATTGATTGAAATCTTGAGCAAGTATGGGGTAGTGGCACATTAAGAGGGAGTGCTAAATCATAACCATGTAAATTACATCCCTATGTGTGCCCATATTTATATAAGTGCCAATATATATTTTCAAAATGAAGCCATTTAGTCAAAAGTCAAAATTTTGTATACTATTAGTAATCTTTTGAAAACTAGTTCAAAAATGTATACAAATGCTTTCAAAAGGTCTTCCAATAGTTTTGGCTTCACAAAAATCTATTTTACAAAGAAAATGAGTTTCATGCCCAAAATCAAGTTACTAGTATCTTGTTTTGGATTTAAACTTATAACTTTCATAGAATTAAATGTAAAATGATTTTGAAATTAATTCCAAAACGAAAAACCTAGTGTTGGTCATTCTTAACAACTTTCATGTTCAAAATATTTTCAAAAGACCAACCAATCAAAAGTTATTTGATTTTGAAACTCACCCAAAAATTATACTTGACCCATAATGGTCATATTGTTGCACTTTGTGAGTTTCTTCATTTGGACTAGATCTTGTGTAGTATCTTAGTTCAAAATGATATTTAAGACTCATACACAAAATTCAAATCTCTATATCTCATCTTATTCTTCATTTGAATCTTGTATTGAAACATTTGGCTTTGTTTTACAAATGACTATTTCAAAAGGACCATTTTGGTCAAAAGTCAAATCTTATGTTTAAAAGGCCTAAAATTGTAAAAAGCTTTGTAAAAGTACTTTAATATGTATTTCAAATGTTTTACAAGCTTTCAAAATGGAAAGTTTATGTTGAAATCAAAATTGATCAAAATTCTTGTTTTCACCCAAAATAGCCTATTTAAGCATATTGCTCAATCTTGGCTTTCAAAATGGATTTCATTATCTTTTCAAATGGTATCATGGTTTCTAAAAGTATTTCAAATCCTACAAGCCATGAGGATTCAATTTTATGAAATCTGAAATTAAAATTGCACCTTGAGGCCCTTTATGTTTGTTAATCTCATTTTCATGCCTCAAAGCACAATTTGCCATATCTTTTAAAATAAAATTCTTTTTCGAAAATTCTTTTGTAAAACATTATAAATAGTCCAAAGTTTATTTCTGAAATTTTCAAATCATTTGGACTTCATTTGAATTATTTTGCAAAAATTTGCGAAAATTTAGTTTCGATCTGTCGAGCGGTTGCACCGCTCAACTGTGGTAAGACGGATCCGGTACTACCGCACCTGAATGGCGGTAGAACGGTGGCGGTAGTACCGCACCTGAATGGCGGTAGTACCGGCCCTGGCAGATCTGTTCTGAATTTTCAGACTTTTTGAAATTAATTCTGGGATATCTTTTGAATGAAGTTTCCTTCTTCAAAAATTCTTTTTGGAAAAGCTTCTTATGATCCCAAAGTATCTTTTTACTAAATTTCAAATCATTTGAAAATTATTTGGCTTAGTTTCAAATGGTATACATTAAGTTTTCCTTGATATATTTTAAGTAGTATCCTTTTGGGGTCTTTTTGAAATATCATTTCAAAACCAAAACTTGTAAATGTCTAAACGCTAATAGCTCCATGCTTCAACTCTTGAACCTTATGGGAGCTTATTTTAATCAAGTTTTGTGCATTTATCTCTAAATGGTATCTCTAATGTTATTGTTCTGATACCTTCAAATTTTTCCAAACCTTTGAGAAAATTAAGGGGTATTGATTTCTATCAAGTGGTACCAACTTTTTCTTTGTTTTATAAATTCTTACAAATGGTATCCACCTATACCCCTCATGCATTTTTATGAATTTTAATGATATCTCAGACTCATATGGATTAATTTCCCATTTGAAGCTTAATTGTAAGTTCAACCTCTCAAGGACTCTCTGTGTGAGATCCTTTGTATGATTGAATTATCTAACGGGGATAAATGCCGAAGCTTGCGTAAAGCCATGAAGAGGGCGTAGATTAGCTTTTGGACCTGAGGGTAACGCTCCTTAGGTCCATGAAGTACCTCGCTGATGTAGTAGATCGGCTGCTGTCGGCCATCGCGCTCGACCACTAGAACGGTACTGACGGCCTAGGTCGTGGCCGCGAGATAGAGCAGCAGCGTCTCGCCTTGCCGCGGGGTCGTGAGCAGAGGTGGGTTCGAGAGGTATGCCTTCAGCTCGTCGAAGGAACGCTGAGCTACGGGCATCCACTCGAAGCCCCCGTGCTTGCACAGGGTCTTGAAGAATGGTAATCCGCGCTCGCTGAGCCTGGAAATGAACCGGTTGAGGGCAGCTACACGACCGGTGAGGCACTGGACCTACTTTGTCGACACCAGGGCGATCATCTTCTTGATTGCCTCAATTTTCTCCAGATTAGGGCCTACTCCCGAGCCCCTGATCATATAGCCGAGTACCTTACTGGAGGTCACACCAAAGACGCACTTCTCAGGATTGAGCTTGATCACATGCTTGTTCAAGTTGGCGAAGGTCTCCATGTGGTCGTCGATGTGGGCGCCCTTGGAGGAACTTTTCACGATGATGTCGTCGACATAGACCTCGAGGTTCCGGCTGATCTGAGGGTCGAAGGTCTTGAACATCAGTCGCTGAAACATCGCACCCGCGTTACGAAGACCGAATGACATGGTCGTGTAGCAGAATGTCCCGAACAGCGTGATAAAGGCCGTTTTGTCCTCATCGTCAACCGCAAGCTTAATCTGATGGTAGCCGGAGTAGGCGTCAAGGAAGCTCAGCATCTTGGCGTTGGAGGTGGAGTCCACAATCTAGTCTATGCGCAGAAGGGGGAAGTTATCCTTCGGGCATGCCGAATTCAAACCCATGTGGTCGACGCACATCCTCCATTTTTCGCCTTTCTTCTGCACAATCATCGGGTGGGCTAGCCACTCGGAGTAATCGATCTCGCGGATGAAGCTAGCCTTCAGGAGCTTGTCAAGGTGCTCCCTTATTATTGTCATCTTCTCGGGGGAGAAGCACCGCAGCTTCTGGCGCACGGGCCTGTAGCTGGGCTTTATTTGTAGTTTGTGTTCGATCACCTCCCTCGGGACGCCTGGCATGTCCGCGGGCTTCCAAGCGAATAAGCTCTTGTTGTTGCGGAGGAAGGTGACGAGCTCGAGCTCCTATTTTGGGTCGAGCTCGACGATGATGTGAACGCACTTGCTCGACTCGCCCCCTTCGAGCTGCACGGCCTTCGCCGGGCTGCTGGGCTGGATCACCGCATTTCGGCGGGTATTCTTCGAGGTCCCATCGAGACCCCACTGGGGCAGCATGCCAACGAGTGCCAAAGCTTTTTCCTCGCATCCGTGCGCCGCCTTGAGGTCGTCGTGAACGGTTATAACGCTGTTGGTCCCCGAGAGCTTCATGCAGTGGTGGCCGTAGTGGTTCGCCGCCATTAACTTGATCAACGCCGGTCGCCCGAGGATGGCGTTGTATGGGAGGTCCATGTCGACGACCTCAAAGGTGACCAACTCGGTGTGGAAATTTGCAGAGTCGCCAAAAGTTACGGGCAGAGCCACTTGCCCGAGCGGAGTGGTTGAGCTCCCTGGCACGATGCCGAAGAAGGGAACTGCTACATTCCTGATCTTCGACCGAGGAATCTGCATTCGGTCTAATGTGCTTGCCAGGAGCAAATTGAGGGAGCTCCCCCCGTCGACCAGTACTTGCCTGACCACGGTATTGATCACGGTTGGGGCTACGACCAAGGCGGTCTTATGGTCCTTAGACATGCTCGGGGGAGCATCCTCCCAGGAGAAGGTAATCAGGGTGCCAACCCACTTACAGGGTAGGTCGGCGGGCTTCCCGGTAGAGGCTTGATACACAGCGTGTGCGGCTTCCTCAAGCTCGCGTCGGGACCAATATGCCGATGAATCGTCGAAAATCACATCAATGCGGAGGTCGCCCTGCTGAAATTCTAAGTCGAGGCCTCCCAGGGCCCTGCTAGCATCGACCCTATCAGGCAGCTCGTCTTCCTTCGGGAGCGTGGGCATCTCTCCACGCCCATCGTAGAAGGCGTCAAGCTTATTCTGCCACATCCTGCAGTTCCGCAGGTCATGGCCGTGGACCTTATGGAGCAAGCAGAACTTGTCGAAGCTATACCTAGGTCGCGCTCCATCGTCCTACGTCGGGCGTCACCCCGCTGGGGCCCACCCGGCGTTGTCCTTGCAGGGGTCAGCATTGCCCCTACTGAGGTCGTGGTTGACCTCATTGAGATCGGGGCTCCTCTTGGTCGAGTTGACGTGCCTCTATAACCTCATGCTCGTTGTTTATCGCAGCGACCACGCGCAGCCGACCACCGCCATTACTGCGGTCCTTCTTCCGCTTCTGGCTATACGGGTCCGAGCCGCCGCCCTTGGCATTGGATGGCCCGGCCTCGCCGAAAATGAGGCCGAGCTTACCCTGATCGTAGTCGTGCTTCCAGCGCACTTCATCATCCGTGTCCGCGTACCGCTCCACCATCTGAAACAATTGTTGACGTCGAGCTTTGTCGTGATCTCTAGGTCTTCAGTGAGGCGCCTGTCGCGAACGCCGAATTTGAAGGCCTTGATGATGGCCTCGTTGGAGACGCTGGGAATCGAGTTCCTTGTGCAGATAAATCAACGCACGAAGTCACGGAGGGCCTCGCCCTTGCCCTGGATGATGCGATCTAGGTCTTTCTCCCGTCCAGGGTGCTCGTAGCTGCTGTGGAAGTTCGAACGAAGAGCGCTCTACACCTGGCACCATGATCGAAAAGTGCCGGGTGCCTGGTTAAAAAGCCAGGTGCGCGCGGCGCCATCCAGGATGCTCGGGAGGTCGTTGGCCATTACGGCCTCGTCCCCACCGGCCGCCAAAACCGCAGTGGAGTAGATCGAGAGGAACTCATCGGGGTTCCTGGTCCCGTCGAATCACTCCATCACTGCGGGTTTGAATCAGGCTGGCCAGCGCACCTGACAAAGATCGGCGGAATACGCTGGGCAGCCGTAGGCCGAAGCAACGTCATGTCAAGCATGGCCACTGCTGCTGGAATCGGAGTCGGGGTCCCCATGGCGACTGAACTCAAGACGACGACGCAACCCACGCCGATTCCGACGGTCCTCATGCCGATTTCGACGGTTGGTGTGAGCGTCGCCAGAGCGGTAGCGCATGCGGTCATGAACATTTTGACGTCTGCGCGACACTTCCGGAGAAAGACTTTTGGGCACGCTGTTGCTTGAGCAGGCATCACTGCCACTCCGCCGTCGGTGGGTACGCTCGCGTGTTACATCTGGGGCCTGGCGACGTGGGGGAAATCGCGAAGGACTCTGGGTCTGCCAGTATGGAGGCGACCGGCAGGAGCGTCGGCGTCCGTGCGATGAGTTGTCGTCGCTCGCCAGAGAGCGAGATCTAGTGCGTCGGGCCTACCCTCATGGTGAAGTTGCGAGCTCATTGGCCGCCCTATCAAGCTCCTCAGCGAGGGCTCACCCAAAGTGAGCCGACCTTGCCCAGGCAGGATCAGTCATAACCCGGGCAATGGCTCGCAGGCGTTCTCGGCCATTGAGACTATCTAGGCAGGCAGGGCCGTGCTGCCTGTCGGGACCCGATTCTGAGAATCCGGACCCTCTGTGTATTCTGTGCCAGTCCAGGATCACGCTAGCACACACAGCCTTTATAGGGTTGCACTTTGCAGACATTACAGCGATACAATAATAAATAGTGCAAACATTTATATAAACTGAATTGTACGACCTTATGGTCTCCTTACATAAATCAGCCACGCAGGGCTTACATTATCAGAGTAAAGGAAACAGCGGAAAACAGTAAAACTTTGTGGCAGCCTTCATCTTGCCACAGGCAACCGACTGGGCTTGCCTCCTAATTATCCGGATCTTCAATAAACTCCTCCTCCCAGGCCGGTGTAGACTCCTCCACTGATGTTGGGGTTGATAGGCAAGGAGGGGTGAGTACTCAAGGCACTCAACAAGTAATGCACAGAATGCAGTACTATTACTACATGTAAGGCTTATTCCAAAGAATTGGCTTACTTGGTTCTTTTGCATCAAACAACATTTTTAAACTAGCATCTTATTTAGATTAAAAGCAGTGAAATAGTTATATATAATGTTAAGTTCTTCAAACAGTTTTTTTTCAAATATTCTCGGCACCCAGCCTTAATAATTCATTTTCACACTGGCACACAGCCACCCATTCCATATTTTATTTTTGAAGATCTACCCCTTGACTGTAACCCCCGAGCAATGCTCAATACCGTGAGCATGGCTATTCGAATAGATTTGACACTCTGCAGAGGTTGTACACTTTACCCACAAGATACAGCCGCTTACCACACAGGTGCTTGTCCGCAACAAAGCCTTTCAGGAACCTCTATCTTAACCAATGAACCTCACCGGTATTGCCTTCACCATCACTCCCCTCACACCGAAATAAGTATAGGATGTGCCAACACATTGGATGGGCACCAAGCCGTAGCACAGGTACGCTCCCCCACACAGATACACCCCCGTGTTCTGTCACCCTGAGGTATCAGAGGAAAGATATCAGAAACCTAATCAACTAGGTCTGTCCCATACCAGACATGTGGTTGTACGGTTGACTCAGTTCAAAGACTTGCAAGGTGAAGTCCTTAGCTGACCAAGGCAAGACTTCCAACACTCAACAGTGGCACACAGCCCAATGTGGCACATAGACTCACATCACTCATCAACCCATTGCCACACAGGCCCACCTGGCACAAAGCCTCTTGCCACTTGGCCCAATCTAAATCATTTCCCACCCAGTTGATTATTGAGCAACACTTGCCAACAATAACTCAACATCGGTACAGAACCACATAGGTCTTCGTACTTCAATTTCGTCATGTGATATCATAACACCACTTTCAAATACATTCAATATTTTATTAGTCAACATTGATACATTTTTTGAAATATCATTCATGACTCGTTGCAAGGCTAAGCTTCTAATCACGGTCTAGCCTCCCGTGTTGGCATCATATTAATATCCAACAAATACGAAAAACCTTAGGGTGGACAATGATTTAAAGGCATACAATTAGTAATTTCAAGGTGGTGATAACAATATGGGTTGATTAGCTACATACCCCAAATTAATTTAAATTCATTTTTAATTAATTTAGCATGCATAGTTTCAAAGCAAAATACATTTAGAAGAAACTGGGATCAAAATGGTCAAAGCATCACTTGCCTTCAAAGAGTTACTGGTTGTGTTCCGAAGCTTGATCTTGGGCGATGAACTCTTCCTCGAAACCTCCCGGCAAATTTGCATCTACGCGTAAAAATAACATATGCAAAAAATAACCTAAACAGTAGACTATATAACCTCACAAATTCAATTAAAATTCACTATTAAAAATAGCACAATTTTAAAAAAATTTAGAAACTGGAATCACCTCAATCGGAGTTCAAATGCAAAAGTTATAACCTTTCAAAGTTTGCAAATATTTTAAAAAGAATAAACCGAATTAACATAATTATTTTTCAATAGAAAAATCGATTTATTGCGTCAGCATGACATCAGGGGACACGTGGCACTCTCTGGTGCTGCCACGTCGTCTCGATCTATGGACCCGGTCCACGGTTCGGCTCTGGTCCACCGTGGACTCGGTCCACAGAACAGTACGGACACTGACAAGTGGTCCCATTGATGACGTCAGAACTGACGTCAGCCGATTGCCTCGAGATTTGCGCACGGCCACGCGTCAACATCTCGGCCATTCATCATCTAACGGTCAGATCTTCGCTACGTGGCTAAATCTTGGACGTCCAAAGATTAACAGTCAGATCTTCTGACCCACGCCGCAGTGCATTGAGATGCGTGCGACACGCATCGCGCATCCAGCGGGGCTCTCAGATCCAACAGTGCAATCTCGCGCGGACTCGGCGATGCTTCGGTTTCTGCGCTGCCACGCGGCACAATCGCGACGGCCCGCTTGAAATCAACGTCTGGATCGGGTCACGCCTCGGTCAACGGGGACACGCGGCCGCACGCGATTCGGCGTGGGCACGGCGCAATCACCACCGCACGTTAAAAAATGAACGGGGCCGATCCAATCGGTGAAGCGGCTAACGGCCGACGCGTGTACGCATCTCAGCCGCACATCTACGATCGAGCGGCTACGACGAAAACTACACGACAACGCTAGATCTCTACCGCTTAGATTCGATCCAACGGTGCACGTTAACCGAGCGGTTTACTGCACAACCGAGCGACGCGGCGTTATCTCACGCGTCCAAAAATGATCCAACGATTACGATCTAATCTAGGCTTAGAACAGGGAAGAGCGACGTGGACGTACCGCAACGGTTGGATGGCGATCGAACTGTCGACGGAGCTCAGTGAAGACGACGGCAACGATGGTGAGGCAGGCTGCCGGAGCTGGGTAAGACGGCGTAGACGACGGCGCTTCGATAATCCTCCGGCGTGAAGAAGTGATCCAATCGACGCGGATTCCTTTGGCGAACTCGAAACGGGGTCAAAGCACGGTGGAGCTGCTCGAACGACGGCGGGAGGAAGCAAAAACAACGGCGGCGAGAGGAAGCAGCTACGGCAAGTGCGCACGGGCGCTAGGAGGGGTCTCGGTGTGCGTGCGAAGAGTCAAAAGAAGCGGCTTGAAGTTCTCTGCAGAACGTGCTAACCAACACAGCTTAAAGAGCCTCGACGTGTGTGAAAACCATCGGCGAAACTCATGGGCATCAGTGCCCACGCCTCTCCATTGACCTCGCAAAGAAGAGACGATGTGGCTCCATCCCAACCGTCCACGTGGACTCGATCGGATGGTCCTCATCGCCTAGCGACGCGGCGCTCTCAAACCCGTTCGATCGAAATCAGACGGCGCGCGGCTAGGGTTTTTGGTGCGCTGCATGCAGTTAGCAGCGCGATGGGTGGGCGCATGCAGATTCGCCCAACTTTATTTTAGGATTTTCAAAACATTTTCGAATTAAAGTAATTCAGATAAATAACCAAAACCAAAATAAATAGCAAAAATACCCAGAAAAATCGAGAAAAATTCTGGAGAATATTTTGGAACATTTAGAACTGAGATAAAATATTTCCAATAAAACTTTGCATAAACCTTTGTATGAATTTAATGGAATTCAAGAATGGTCAAAAATGAATAAATCCAATTAAATTCTAATAAATTCTCACAAATTATCAAAAATAAAAAATACTCCAAATTTTAAATTAGAGTAAATTTCAGGGTGTTACACTGCCCTGATGGAGTGCGGATCTCCCCGCGCTCCTCCCATCAGAGAGTGGTGATGGCCTGGTCAATGGCGACCCAGGCCAACCGACGCGCCTCCTTCGGGGCTTCCGGGACACGATCGCCCATTCCCGCACTCGCCCCGCGGCTGCCAGCCATAAAGGCAAGGCGTTCGCGTGGCAGCAGCGAAGGCGAAAACATGGAAATGGAGCCCCCACACTCGGGAACTACATCCGAGTTGAAGCTCTCTGAACGTGACATGTCGTTGACGAAGTCGAAGGCGTCATCGATGCTGAAGCGATGACCTTCGAACAAATGAAACTTGGGCCCCACAGTGAGCGCCAGCTGTCCGCAATTGGGACCATCGACCGCAAGGGAGGTGGGGAGGATCGTGTGAGGGCAGAGCCCGAGGTCATGCTCATCTGGGAAAGGGTGTAGCGTGTGCGTCGGGGAAGAATAGGGGGGAAACGGAGTTGGGGAGACCAGGATTATACTGGTTCGAGCCCCCCAGTCCGTGTAAAAGCTCTAATCCAGTCTTGCCCTGAGGCGAAAGATGAGTATATCGCTCTGTGTGATTGTACAATGGGAGCTCCAGCTCAGTAATGCTCGAGTATCCTTGCTTGAAAAAGATCTCTCCTGCCCTTTTTTCTTTGTTCCTTTTATCTTTCGAGAGCCCCCTTAGGGCCCCTGCTGCTTGGTCCCCAGACCGATGTCCGACAGTTGTTGAGAGCTGACGCGAGTAGTTGTGAGCCAACGTGAGTAGTTGTGAGCCGACGTGAGTAGTTGTGAGCTGACGGGAGTTGTTGATAGTTGCTGGCCCTAGTTCCCACATAGGGGATGGGTTGGCCCTAGTTCCCACGTACTTCTCCAAAATGGACCGTTACAAGAAAAGGCTCGGTCTGGAGGGTACGAGTGTTACGGCACCGAGCTTGGATTGGAGCCTTATCCTCCTGCTCGAGCCTAAGCTCGCCGGATGTAGGATCAAGGATAACCGACTAGAGGGGGGGTGAATAGGAGGTTTCTAAATTTTCTCAACACAATTTAGAAATTACAAATAACACTACGAAATTTAAATATGAATACGAAGAACACACTAAAGTCTCTAGCAAAGCTTGAGATGCTATGACAATACAAGTGAAGCAAATATACTTATGAGCACAAATATTATGAGGAGTATGGTATTAACCAAATGGATTTTCAACAATCAAGAATACCAAGCACAATAAAATAGGAGACAAAGAATTTTGACCCGTGGTCTCGAGACTTGCCGGTCTCCCTACTCCACGTTGAGGTGACTTGATCCTCGTCAAGCCGGCTCCACTTGCTTGAGCCTTCCTCAATCACTAAGGTAGTTCTTCCCGCTCGGGTAGGCGAACTCCGCCTTCACAACTTGCCGGGCTTCTCACAATCTCCGTTGAGAAGCTCACGCGCAAGACGATCGCCACCAAGCCGTCTAGGAGGCGGCAACCTCCAAGAGTAATAAACCTTGACGCTAGCTTGAGGTCGAATGTCGGTGTCTAAAGGCTCAAACACTAAATGCAACACCCAATTTGCTTCTCACACTCACAAATAGAAATTGAATGCACACAAGAGTGGAGAACACTTGCTAGAGCTCAAATATCATCAATGAGGACCAAGAAGTGCTCTAGAATGCAGACCGGGAGGTATTTATAGCCAACCACCAAACTTTCTAGCCGTTGGAGCTTGAATCTGCAGAAAATCTATTTTTTCGATGCTACCGCCCATGTAGGACCGGTAGCACCGGGCTCTGCTTCAACGGTTAGAACAGTGTATTTAATGCACTTGCCACAGACCGTTACAGGAAGTTCGGTGCTACCACCCAACTATGGCCGGTAGCACCGGGCTCCACTTCATTTTCTTTCTTCGAAAAGAGACCTCTCTGGAATTATAGCACCGGGCTCAGGGCCGGTGCTACCGTGAGCCCGGTAGCACCGGGATATAATGGTCGGTAGCACCGGGCTCCCAAATGCCCAAAAAAGGTGCTTCTCTGGAATTTTTACACCGGGTGGTGGTCCGGTGCTACCGAAGGTCCGGTAGCACCGGGCCACAAAAACACACCTTCTGTGATTTTCACACCGGGCTAAAGTCCGGTGCTACCGTGATCCCGGTAGCACCGGGATGCCATGGGCGGTAGCACCGGGTTTCAAAATCGCCCAAAAACCCTTCTCTGGAATTTTCACACCGCGCTATTGAGCCGGTGCTACACAGATCCGTAGTAGCACCACATTTGTCATGGCTGATAGCACCGGTTTCAGAGATTTGATTTGTTCTAAAGGATTTTCAAGATTGAAACTTATTTATCATTTGGCAACTATTTGAATATGCATTTTGAGCCTTTAAACCCTAAAAAGACATCGAGATAAGCGCCAAGATCCCTCTTAATAGTACGGCCCTAAATCTAGTAAACCGATCTTTCTTCCAAACTCCAAGATCGTCAAAAGACTAGAAAAGAGCCTTATAAATTTACCTTTTCATGATCTTGACATATTGCCGATTGGTTTGAGCCTACTTTGGTATTTCCATGATTATTAATCTTGGAATTGACCTACTTTCAATATTCTCAACAAAAGCATTAGATCATATAACAAAAGTTGTCATTAATTATCAAAACCAAAACATACCGGGTGCCTAGATGCTTTCACCGGATACGGACTCAAGTCCGGGAAGCGCATGCTCGAGCTCATACAGACGAGCTCGAGCCCGGGGACGCGCGCTTCGGACTCGTGGGAGACGGGCTTGAGTCCGAGGGGACACATCTATATTGACCCTTGTGAACTAGCGTGATCCTGGACTAGTGCAGTGTACACAGAGGGTCCGATTTTGCATATTCGGGTCCCAACAGCGAATTTTAATAGAGAGAGAGTGAAATTTTTTCAAAAGAAATTAAAAACCCAAAAATGCTATAGTTAAATTTTAGCAGAGAGAGGGGAAATTCTACCCAAAAAATCTAAAAAAAGAACTCGATCTCTCCAAGATTATATAATTATTAGATTAGAATCCCACGTGTTGCCGCAGGCGACCCCTCAATATTAACAGCGAGAGAAATCCTTTCGAAGTGAAAAAGTAAAAAAAATATTTCATTGCTCAATTTGAATAGGTGGAAATTAAAAAACAAAGAAAACTGAAAAACAAAAGTATTGTAGCTGTAACACTTTAGAAACTATAGTGCTGAAGTGCCATATGTCGGGCTGGTGGCGACCTCTCCAACATTATTGATTTATATAGATATGGATATATAGATTTTCGTTCCCTGTGTTGCTTTGTGATTCGTGCAACCATGATTGAACATATCCCTCTTCCTCGTCCCTCCTCTCTTAGGAATGAAAACGGTTCGAATAATTTTTTTATACGTATTCTGTTAGATCGGATATTTGTCGGATAGTATCAGATCGGAAATGGATACGGATTTTTTCTATCGATACGGATACGAATTCGGTAGCTCACTATCCGTCGGATATGGATACGGATTTGGATAATCCGAATATTTATGGGCCTGATTATTCGGATATGCACATGCATTGGGCCAAGTCTACACTTTTGGTCAAAAAGGTATCTGAATTTCTAAATCATTTTCTAATTTAATTAATCTATAAATAAATTTCAATTATTAAAATTGGCAAACCAACTCCAAAAATTATGAATTTTTTAAGGGAAGTTTCTGACACAATCTAACATTTAAAAAATTATTTTTAAGATTTTATCAGATTTTAAATTTTCTTGAAAATTCAAACACTACTGTCCTTAATAGGAAAATATTTTACATAAGTAGCTAAAAATGAATAACAACTCATAAATACATAATTTATTATTTTAAACATAATTCAGCAAAGATTACAAATCTTGGGCCATTACATGTTCTTCATGGTTGTTGTAACACACTGGTCAAACTTTCGCTCAATACCCAACCCATCTATGGGGTGAATCCGCACATGCATTGCACCTCGTTTACACTTTTGTTCTCATTTCGTGTAAATGGGGTAATCCGGAGGTACTATATTTAGAACCAAGATGTATTATATACTACTATAACTTATTTTATGCAAGTAATATAGGACTAATTTCACTACCTGCTTCACATGGGCCTTCAAATTAACAGGTCAGAGTATTACACTCACCCCCTTATGGGCCGACACACTCGGCAGCACACCATATACACGGCATATACTCAAAACCACCCCTCGGTGCACGACTTCGTGTAAAAGGATTAACCCGCAGGTACTATGTGATGAAAACTAGTTTGGCCCAATCTTCCGATGAGAGTGATAACTACGATAGATCGATGTAACATTGACTACGAGGCTACTTGACCGAGATGACCAAGTGCATCTTGCAATCGCTACACCAAACCCTTTGTCGTTATCAACCGTGTCCAACACAGTTAATCTTTCCTGCAAGCAATCAAGAATCAAGCAAGAAAGAAATAAGCGCAATCTGAATTAGAGGATGAAATATGAAATTTTATTGACTAATGGAGAGGCCTGAAGTTGTCGTAGATGGCGTAATCGACATAAGTATACAACATATGTTTTCTGAACAAAAAACAAATCTAAACTACCCTAAACCCTAAAAGTGGTAGTCACAAAGGATATAAAGGAGAGCCGATGTCCTCCAATAGGAGGGGGTGCACACAAAAGTGGAGTCGGATTCCAACTCTATTATAGGGCCCAAGTTAGCCCAATAGGTGGTGTAGAATCTTTCTTTGAGAATTGTGATGTGTATGCAATGAATCTAATGGTGGGGCTAGATCCATTGGAAAGGTCTTGTCATTCTCTTCGATTTGAGTACTTGAACGCCCCAAACGGATTCCGTATGTGAAAGTTATGATCATTTTACTCGAGGTTGTCAGTCTGACTCCGAATTGGTCTAGAATTGAAAAAGGGTCGGCCTAGACTTATTGTGATAGTAGTGTTGCTTCCCTTACCTTGGTTCCTGAGTAGAATAGTATCAAATAACTTAGGTAGCAATCCATCCTTAATAGAAAAATTATGAACTCCTAGAAACGAGTTCACCTAATAATTTAATTGTCGTGCATTTGCCTTTGTCATAGGTCCTTGCTAGCATCTTGGGGAGAATTGTTGTGTGTATCCAAAAAAGTGATGTCCTCATCACTATGTTTAGACCCAACATATATTATATACTACTACAACTCACTTTATGCAAGCAATGTGGGACTAATCCCACCACCTATTCCACATGGGCCTTTATATTAACGGAACAGGCTATTACACTCACCACTTTAAGGGCTGACACACTCGGCAGCACACCAAATACACGGCAGATACCCACCCCTCGGTACACATCCATGCGTCCAGTGCCAGCATAATTCCATGCCATGTGGCCATTCCGGGCCCACACATGCCATGAGCTATATGCCCATGCCACTATCTCACACGCACCCATGCAGCGAAAGTTGATGCTCTAATACCATATGTAACACCTTGGCCCAAACTTTCACTCAATACCCAGCCCATCTATGGGGAGAACTCACACATTCATAGTATCTTGCTTACACTTTTATTCTCATTTCATATAAAAGGGTTAACCCAGAGGAATTATATTTGGATCCAACCAGTATTATATACTACTACAACTCACTTTATGCAAGCAATGTGGGACTAATCTCGCCACTTGCTCCACAAGGGCCACATGGGCCTTTACATTAACTGGCTAGGGTATTACACTCACCCCCTAAGGGCTAACGCCCTCGGTAGCGCACCATATATATGGAAGATACCCAGAACCATCGCTTGATACACATCCGTGTGTCTAGTGCCAGCGCATATGCCATGCCATGTAACATTCCGAGCCCACACATGTCATTCACCATATGCCCACACTCGTGCAATGGTTGATACTCTGATACTATCTATAACACCCTGGTCCAAACTTTCGCACATTGGCTAACCCACCTATGGGGCTGATCTGCACATGCATAGCATTCCTCTTACACTATTGTCCTCATTTAATGTAAGAGGGTTAACCCGGAGGTACTATATTTAGACCCAACAGGTATTATATACTACTACAACTCACTTTATGTAAGCAATGTGGGATTAATCCCACCACCTGCTACACGTGGACCACATGTGCCTTCACATTAACGAGCTAGGATATTACATAATGTAAGACTCTGAATTGTTAGAAAAAATCAGAGGAATTATTGGCTGGGCCACCGACCGAGTTGGCCTCAGCATCCGTGCCACGCCGCTCGACTCGACTAGCTCTATTTAGGGCATGGGGGACACGGTCGAGCAACGCTAGCCTCACCCTGAGCGTTAACACCTCACCACCGAGACGAGTTGCTGCCGCCCCATGCCCTGCTCCCCCACACCACCATGCACCACATTGATGCTGTCGTGTGCCTCCTCAACACTATTGTCGCCAATCCCAAGGTTTGGCCACCGCCAGCAACACCGATGTCGCAACGATTGCACACTGGTCGCGTCCCAACAACCCTCTCTTCGTCTTTTCGCATTCCCTGTCAATCTGTACGTCCAATTTGAAATTTGTTCACGTCACCATGTGCAGGACGTGATGAGGACCTTGAAGGATGTGATGTGGGTGTTTTGAGAAGTGTGAAAGAGCGAGGAACGCGATGGTATCTAAGAGGATCGCCGACATCAACGTTTGCAGTTAACCTTTGGGTCTCGGTTATAAACATAAATTAGGCTTGGATGTGTTGGCGCTGTAGTGGGGCAATGCTATGATCGATTCATCGCTAGATGTGGCATTTAGAGGGGACCGGATTGGTTTGTGGGTGTATTTGATATTCGGTCAACAACGGTTTCTATCTTCAGGTCAAATTTTGGTGTACCATTGTTCAGTTTCATGGCCCGCGATAGTTGTGAAAAATGTACATTACTATTTAAAGTTTAATTAGAGCACAAGAATGTAAAATTTGCTTAAGCAGTTTGAAAGTTATGATATTTTGAAGCACGCTGTCCAGAAATAAGTCATGTTGAGAGCAGTCGTGGTAATTTTTTTATTAGGGCTAGTTAATGAACAAATTAAATTATTTTCATAACTAGAAAAAGATAGATAATTTTTCATAGATTGCAGAGATATTATGGTTTACTATGTTTGAAGTTGTATAAAAATAGATATGAAATTATGAAGTCTGCTGTTGAGTAAAACAACAAACTGGTCTTCAGGGCTGGAAACGAGGGGTTAAATGAGTTAATTGAAAAATATGGATAACTAAATATTTGTAGGTAATCGTTCGTAGTTTTTCAAAAATATATAGTTTGCTATGTTTGGGTTCCTGAGCTAGGAGTTACGGCTTTTCGACTGCTAGGACGGCACAGAGCAAACTGTGCATAGGTGCGATGTGGTTATGTTTGATGCTTGTACTGTTATTGCATGATTTTGAGATAGATTTACTTACTATAGGAGCTGTGACTTCAGATTTGGTTTCACCCTCACACCATTCTGTTCACTATGGGTACAAAGACAAGTTCACAGTAGAAAGGTGATTTGTTTAAGATAAATTATCTTTTAAATTGATAATTAATATCTTGCTATTTCATATAATTATTGTCAATTATTGACACTGTTTATGTTCATGATCATAGGTTGCATTAGCATTTTATGCATCATGTGGATAAGAGGTGACCTGTATGGCCCTCTAAGACCTATTTTTGTGAGGGCATGAAATAAACTCTACACGGGATGGAAGGGAATGGGAGGGTGCAACATCGACTGGTGTGGACTCAGATATACCGGTATAAGCTATGTGACATGTATATGAGCATATAGACAGAATGCATCGCATGAATGAAAGAAAAAGAAATTAACTTAATGAGTTTATTTACACATGATGATATCATTCTATGAAGTACTTTGCTGAGTCTTGGACTCACACCTGTTTATTTAATGTTTTAAATACAATGAGGCTAGTATGAATGGAAAGGGAGTAGCACAGCCACGTCACATGTCACCACATCATCCCTTTAAATAGTATTTATCATTAGTTACTTTCATTTAACAATAAATAGAACAGATAGTTTCATTTATGGAATAATTTAGTGTGATGGGTCACTTTTGAACTTAGTCGGATTTGGTTTATTAAATATGGTATTTGTTTGTATCATGGATTGTTCTCCGTCCGGTGGTGTCATCAAAGATAAGTTTGTTTCCCAGACTCATTTGTTCTGGACGTTCCCAAGCATGTGAATTTAGGCATTCTTGGGCGCGTGGTTCCAAGGTTATTATCGTTCTTGTTTCAGTCATTGTGTTATTAATTACATCATCATTTCATGTGATTAATGATTAGTTAGTGTTTAGTGATTAAAAGAGGAGAAATGTTGTTGCTAAAATTGTTGTTTAAAGTGATTATATATTAGCAAACAAAAGTACGATGAAGTGACATTTAGGGCATGTGAAATGCCCAGGTGTTACAGTTGATATCAAAGGGAGCGTTAGGTCTGTGGTGCGTGAAATAAGTAAATTACTCTACAATGAACTAATATTATGATTTAGAGAAAATTCAAAACATGGCCTAGATATTAATTCTTTAAAATCTTGCTATAGCAAAATAACTCTAAACCTAACATAGGTTGGTTAATTAACACAAAACTTGACACACTCTGGTATATAGTGAGAACAATATGGGTGGTCATTGTATTGCGCTTAAATGTGTTTTATTTGAGTTATGATGATGCATGATGTTATGTTAATAAATGAGCTGACTAAAAGAATGTGTTTATGTGATATAGCCATACCAAGGGGTAGAGTTCGTGGAGGCTATGGGCATAGGCGTGGCCAAGTAGATCCACCACAGGAGGTTGTAAAGTTTGTTGCAGAGGGGAGCACTTCCCAGGAGTTAGCCGGGGAGGCTCCTCTTGTTACGAGAATTTGAGAGGGAGGTTTAGCAACTTCGTTAGTAGGCATGAGCAGTTCCTTTAGTTGTGGTCTTGCCTAGGCTGTTCCTATTGTTGCCCTATCTGTGCTAGAGCCTAGCTAGGATGAGTATCTGGGAATGCATGTCTCTCCGTCTTGACACCTTTGATGGTGCGGGCACTCCGATCCAATCGGCAGACTGGCTACGCTACATGGAGAGATAGTTTGGAGCACTGGAGTTGACCACTCTGCAAAGGGCTCACCTTGTGGCCTTCTAGTTGAAGGGTAAGGCGGACATTTGGTGGGAGGGGTGCTTTATGTTAGAACCCTCGCCCATGATTTGGTCACTTGGAAACACTTCGTCGAGCAGTTTCGAGCAAAATTCTATCCAGAGTCCTTCCTAGAGAAGATGGAGCATACTTTATCCACTCTCACTTAGGGGAAGAGGTTTGTGGTTGAGTATAAAGTGGAGTTCATAATATAGTCTCCGTCGTACCAGCCATGGCATGGGATGATCACGAGAAAGCCAGGAGGTTCCGTAGGGGCCTCAACCAGGAGTATAGGGTTGTCATGGGGGGCAACTACCCTGCGTGACTTCAACTCTGTGGTTGAGCAGGCCAGGGGCATGGAGGTTGAGATGGAGATCACTTGGGAAGCAAAACCCTATTGGTCTTAGAGCTCCTACAACTTCTAGTGGTGGCCAGAAGAGGAGTTTTGGTGAGGGATGTGGGTCTTTTCAGTGACCTACTTCTAAGAAGTTCTAGGGGGGATAGTACTCCTCATCGTCAACCAAGACGAAGCAGTCTCAGCCGCTTTGCTCATCAGTACCTCATCCCTCATCAGTGACTCAAGCTTACCATGCTATCCCTAGGTAGGGCATGATTTGCTTCAAGTGCAGTAGTGGGCATCACACAGCCGAGTGTGCTTGGGCCGAGGAGTGCCACCACTGTGGTCGGCTTGGACATAGGAGTATGTGTACCGGGAGAGTCCCAATAGAATCATCAAGTGAGAGCAGGTGCCAACCTTGACATATGTAGCTACTACTTCCAGGGGGTTGGTCCAGAGGTTGGTTGCTGCTCGTGCTCTTTCACAGCCTTCATTTAACATCCCAAAAACTTAATAAAATAATGAAATAAGAATACAAATTTTGAAATAATTTAATTCTGCATTTTCTAGATTTTCTTGAGTTTTCTTGATTTTTTTTCTCTAAAGGAAAAATCCTTTTAATATTCATTTAAGTAATAGATAAAAAGATAAGGATAAAAGCTTATAACAATAAAATATATAATTTTTTTCAAACTCAAGAAATATCCATAAACTCAGTTCTAAATTTAAAAAGTCATGTCAACATAATTAAATGTGAAATGAAAGGTAATTTAATGAAATTTGACTACCAACAGTAACATTGTCGGAATTTAATAAAACTATTCTCATATTTTATCGCCATAAAAATTTTACCCTATCCTCTTATTGTATATACCTACCACCAGTAAAAATATTAAAAATTAATAATCAAGTTTGATATATTTAAAAATATAAAAATTGAAAGGCTAAAAACTTTAAAATACCAATGTCAGAATTTTTATAAATTAAATATAAATATATTAATTTTAAAATTTTCAAGTAGAATAAAATATCCATAAATAATCTCTAGAAAAATTTTAAAAAATAATAAAGTTGAATTAACCATTTTATAAAATTGAAAACAGAATTAATTTAAAAGCAATATTAGCAAATGTTTTATAAAAATAAATATAACTGATAATCACCTCTAATTTTTAAAATAAATACTAATAACCATTAAAATTACACATAAAAATTTCATGTTAAAAAGAGCTTATTTGTTATCTACGAAAATAAAAATCAGAAAACAAAATTTAGGTACTGCAGTCTTGTCAGAATTTTAATAAATTATACAGATAAGATCTTCAGCTAAATTTTCTACAGTAGGGTGTAAATTACCTCCAGATTATTCAGAAAAAGTTTGAAAAATATCTAGCCATGAATGATATCCCATTCATCTCACTTGATCTTATCCTATCTAGCACCTGCTAAAGTCGGTTTCTTTCTCTCCTTCACTTCACTGACAAAGGGACCCACACTAACTCAGCCCCACCTCGCAGCCACAACACCCATGCCCTTGTCTCCTCCAGCAAATCAACCTCGCTCACCTCTCTACCCGAGTCTCGCCAAGGTAGACTAAATACTACCTGTATTAAACTTGGGAGAATTCCTGGTAGGAGAGCCCTCCGTGTCCTCCCTCCATGAAACCTCCTCAAACAAATGCGTAATTACGTTTAGGTCCTTCCACCGGTTGAGGCAAATTTTTTCCTGATTTAATTGAGCTATCAAATAGTGTTTGAAATTTTTTAAAAAATTTCACAATGGTACTCAGAGCATGCCTAAGCTACCATAAAAAATTCGAGTCATGATCAAACTTATACAATTTTTCAAAATTCCGACAATGCTGCTAATGCATTTATATCAACTCCACTGATTTAATTGAGATAATAAATCATGTTAAAAATTTTTGAAACTTTTTTATAATGGTCCTGAGAGCATGCATAAGATACCATAAAAAAATTGGACCATGATTGAATAAAACTGAAGAGCTGCCACGGCAGGAAGATCCGAGTGATTCGCTGCCACGGCAGAGCTTGGCTGACTTCCCCCCTGAACACAGCACCAAAGCAGTCTCGCCCTGCCATTCGCTGCCACGGCGAACCAAACACGGGCAAAACACTGCCGTGGCAAGCTTCCACTGGCCGAATTTTTGCCACGGCACGGCTTGACTGGCACTCTGCGGAGTCCGCTCCTGCGCCGCCCAATTTATGCCACGGCAGGTATTTGCTATAGAAATTGTTGCCACGGCAGAGCCTCCTTGCTCTTCCTCTCAGCCCAAATGCTGCCTCGCCCTTACTAAGGGTGATAATGGGCTAAAGCCCAGCACAAGTCTGATCCAAGTCCAAATTTTTGTTTCTTTGATCCATTCCAATCCAAACCTAAAACTAATAAGCCTATGTCCAATCCAGACCCAAATAAAGGCTTGGACCTGATTCAAGCCATTTACATGTACAACATTCATGGACATGTGACCAAAATTAACACATAATACGTGCAGAACTGCAATTTAGTAGGAAAAACGAGGTCCAAGCCTAGTCGAATCTAGTCTAGATCTTGTTCAAATAGCTATGGATCCAAAATAAGTCCAATCTATTTACAGTTTTAGACCGGTCTAATCCAAAAACTTAGACCGGTCCAAGTCCATTATCACCCCTAGCCCTTACCACTGCCCTCCCCTGCCGATTTCACCATGGCAAGAGTATGCCTAGTGGTTTACTGTTGTGACAGGAGTACGCCCGCGAGATCGCCTCCCTAAACGCTGCCACGACGGCAGAATCATTGCCACGTCAAGCAAAACTTGCACCGACCAAGCCTACATGTTGTTGTCCTTCCTTCACTTCGGCAACGTCGCCTTCGCGCGTTAGCAACCGAAAAATGCCCAGCCGGCCTTCTTTTCTTCCAGCTCAAACGCACAGCACTTCCCTCTCTTCGCTCTGCTTCTGCCGCGACAGACAATCGGCCGATGAAGCACTGCCACGAAGCTGCCATTGCGACGCCAACCAATCCTGGTCTGCCAAGCGGCTGCAACAGTTCGCCCTCTCGGCGTTTGGCGCTACCAAGCCTATACTTCGTACTGTGCTAACATCAGCAAACCGCCGCAAGTTCTGGGCAAGTTCATACCGGGGGAGGTGGCTTTTCTATAGATAGTTTTGCCTATAAAAGCCATCCAAGGCAGTGCAGTAGCTCATCACTTGCCAGACCATTGCTCAATTACGCCCGAACTCACCCAAATCGCCATTTTTGACCAAACAACAGAGGAAAGGAGAAACAACCAATTCGAGTCATCCGGTGATCATCAATTCGATTCATTGAACACGGAGCATCTTTAAACATTGCTGATACCTGCGCAAACTTCATCCCAAGCTCTGGTCACCCAAAAACCCACCACCACCGAAGAGCTTCTTCCTCCTGGTTTGTGTATGGTGGCGGCATGCCTCGGTTACTCTCCGACCATACAAAGCAGCAAAATGGATACATCAAGGTACCTAGATGCTCATCCATGCCTTAACCGAGCTCTGGTTGCCCTCGAATTTTCCCTACGAGTTACCGCCACCGCTTCCACCGCTCGGGCATGGTGGCAGCCATGTCCGACCATCGCCGGCCTTGAATAGGACCACCCCTAGGTGTGCCCTGTTCTGGTGATGCTCATCGGAGCCCCATTTCACCGGCCTCCGGCCCGCTCTCGCCGGCGGCAAAGCTCGTGGCCATCCTCTCTGTTCTGTGAGAATGAACGGCAGGACCTGCTGTCAGCCAGAGGCAATAGAACTGGCAGTCAAAGCGTGTTTTCAATTTTCCATTTTAATTCCAACTGCACAACATTCAAATATTATTAAATTTTGCAATTTAACTCCAATTACAGTAAAATAAAATTATAAATTCATCTCAAAATCTAAAATTTTATAATATGCAATAATATTTAATAAAGATATGTGTAAAACTCTATTATGGCACTAATGACAATATGAAAAGCCATAACTCTTAAAAATATAAAATAAATTAATAAATATTTCTGAGACCAAAATAAAACTTTTTGTGCAAAAATATTTAATTTTCAAACTAATTTTGAATTATTTCTATTAAAACTTATAGAAAACCTTAATATCGGTACTATTAAAAGTATACAAACTATAACTCCTAAAATCATGAAATTAATTATGAAAAATCCTAACACATAATATACTTCATTTCTGCAAAAATATTTATATTTGAATCTAGTTTGTATCAAATTTGAAATAGTTAGTTTTCAATGCATAGAAATTAAAATAGCTAAAAACTTGGATCATATAGATTCAAATGATGGTAAAAATAATTCTTGGACCATAGTAATATCATAATACCCCTGTTTTTGCAAAACCATTTCATATTTGTTTAAGTTTGAACTAATTTTGTAACTGACCTTGAATTAAATATATATATATATATATATATATATGATTAGTATATAAATAGAGTCTATAAATAAGTGCAAAAGTAAAAGGAAAGTTATTTAGGACCAGATTACCTGCTGCAATGAAATTAACTAGAAATAGTTATGATTTATACTTAGATTCTTAACCAAGATATGCTTCCATTTAATATATATTTAAAGAATCAAAATACGAGCAAGCAGGTATGAGTAAAATGTAAAGTGGATGCTAATACATTAAAAACTAGTTTTTGAATGCCCTGTATGATCAGACCACATAATACATCAAAAATCATTATAATAGATCATAATTTGTACTTAACCTTTAAGTTAATGTATACTTTCATATGATAAAAGTGAGCTTAAGGAATTCAAAATATATATGGAAAATGTCATAAATTAAATATTAGATCATATAACTCAAAACATCCCTAAAAGTCAAGATCATGTTAGTCGGTAGAAAGAACTAATTTGAATTAAGTTCATAAAGGACTCTATTTTTCGTATATACATAAACCATCTCGGATAAAAACAAAAAGATACAAATAATTTTTCTAATGACTATCTATACATAGCATACTACATAATGACTAATGTCTTAATTTTTCTAATCCAAATAATCTTTTACTCTCGAATTTGAAATTATGAATACAAGAATACATAATTTTAACCTCTTGAATTCATAAAACAAGATCAGATAATCTATAAAAAGAACCGTATCATCGCTTAACCTAAAACTGCTGGTAATATATATGTGTATATATATAAGAGCAACTAAACGCGAGTACATAAAATCATACAACCCTAACCCTAATCACACATGTTTTCTATAGCAAGTCTTTATTTGGTTTTCTATCTGTATTCTTTTTGCCCTTATTGAAGTTTATTATTTGCTATGTTACCATCGAACGACGTGTAGAAGAACCCAATGTCACTAATTCCGTTGTCGACAACACCAACTGCGACCATGATTTTTTACTTTTCATTTTGTTTTATTAAATCAATTTATGCATGCGCGTATTTTCTATAAACTTGCTATATTGTGGTACTGGTAGATATACCTGTTGTCTCAAGAAACTTCTTTGATAAATATGGACATGTGAACCTTGATAACCCTAGAATAACGTTAGACAATACATAATGTCAACATGGGTGTATGCGATTACATATTAACCATGGTTTAGTAGTGAAAACTTAGATAAACAGATTAATCTGCTTCTTGAGAATTTATAAAGATTGGATAAGACATATATGGATGATGGTATTTTGCCTAAAAACTCAAAATAAAACTATGGTTTAGATGCGGGCGATTATTGGCAATAGCCGGAGGTGCAGATAGACTTGCACGTAGTGTAGGGGAGATTATCGCCCGGGTCGGATTAAGGACCGAGTTATGGGTTGTTTTTAGGCCAAGAAACACGTACAACCACAAGTGCTGGTATGGGACATCCTTAAACCAATTAAGTTATCTATATTAACTTTGCGCATTGGAAGGATCAAGTAGTATGGGTTCTCTGGTAAGGTTTGCTCGGAAGGGGCTTCCACGCTGAGGTGCGGGTAAATGCATATCGATACAATGGTGTGCGCCTTGCTATGGGGAGAAACGGTGAGGGAAGGATCGACTGATTTGGTTATTGTGAGAATGATATCATGTTTTATATATATGTTTCTACCGCCATAGCGACGGTTAATCGTCATCGGGCTGGGGCAAAGTTAACTTAGGTAATGTAAAGGTTTTCGTCATGAACATTCTAGCCACACGCCAAAGGTGCGTGAAACATGTGGCAAGAAGAAAAGGTCATGACTTGTGGGTAAAGCTGTACACCTCTACAGATTGTAAATCTAATCGATTAGCCATGCCCACGATCAAGGGCACTTGGTAACATCATCACATAGTTAGATGTTTTATTATTTTCAAAATGGCTTGGTTTCATTTGTTATGCCTCTTGTTGGCAAGGAATGTTGTTGGCAGGAATTGGATAATTCAATACTCACGTCATGGAGGACTGTGAGTATTACTTATGCTCTACTTACTTATTAATTTCTTATCAGTCAACCTTGCTCTATAAATTCCGTTTGCAAATTACAATTTGATTTACAAATTCAATATCGCTTATGCAAATTAACCTAGAAGCCTCCTTTCACATAACCTGCATTACTGCATTTGTAAATACCACCTTAAGTTTTGCTCAGTACGAAAGTACTCAACCTTACTTATATGTTGTTTTAGGTGGATAAGAAACCGAGGCTCTGAAGATTATTTTTCGTCGTAGGATACGGTAACTTTAATGAAGTGATCTTTCTAGAGATTATGCTTTGTCAATTGCCTGAGAGTTGGATGGGCGCACTACAAGACTTTGCTTCTTCTGCTACAATCTACTCTGAATTGTAGAAATAAAATATATAATTAGCTTCCGCTTTATTAAATGCTGAGTATGGATGTGATTCCAATTGTTGTAATATGCGTACTAGCCACTGATCATGAGACTAGTACTGTATGCACATAGATTCTTATTTTAGCATTTTGTGCAAAAATGGGGGTCGTTACACTTCATGTTGGGTGCCACTTGCTAGTTACTTCTGGCACCCTCAACCGACGGCTCCACTTCAGATTGCTACACCACCTCTAGTTCCTATGCCACCACAGTAGAGTGTCGGGGCTCTCGCCGCCTCGACGACACCAAAAGCCTAGGTCATGCTGTCTTCTAAGCCAGCTGGGCGTCCATACATGGTGATAGGTAATTTAATGGTGGATTCTCATGATGCATTTGTTCTTTTTGATTCAGGATCATCATATTCCTTTGTGTCGATTGAGTATGCTAGACATGTGAAGTTGGGAATGCAATGAATTTCTATGTCTCTGATAGTTAGCTCTCTGAGTGGTCTCATTTCTAGTTCCACAGTTTGTCTGGGTTGCACTGATACTATTGATGATGAGGATTTTATTGCTAATCTGATGGTGATTCTGTTAGCCCCTTTTGATTTCACCTTGGGATGGACTGGTTACATCAATATCAGGCCAAGATATGCTGTTTCTAGAAGACAATTACTTTACAGGCTCTGTTAGGAGTGGAATTGGTCTTTCAGGCCAACGCACTACCTAATTCCCTCTTCGTGTTGGCCAGTCTATTTCCTGGTCACCGAATGCTAAGGTTTGGGACTCTATTGGCCATTATGGAGAAGCCGAGCACAGCCGTCTATATTGAGGAGATTACAGTGGTGGATGACTACCCAAATGTTTTCCCTTCTGAGCTTCCAAACATGCCGCCTGAGGGGAATGCGCAATTCAGGATTGACCTCGTTCCAGGCACTCGCCCTTTCTCTTTGTCTCCTTACTATTTGGCCCATCCCTTCCAAGATGAATAGAAAAAGAAATTGGATGATTTGTTGTCCAAGTGGTTGATCTAGTGTAGTGTGTCACCATGGGAAGTGACTATTTTATTCACGAAAAAAAGGATAGGAGTTGGCGTATGTGCATTGACTATTGCGCTTTTAATCAGGTGACCACCAAGAACAAGTATCTGTTACCTCTCACTGAAGACTTGTTTGATCAATTGAAGGGAGCAAAGGTGTTCTCTAAAATTAATTTGCAGTCCAGGTATAATCAAATCGATGTGAGGCAACAAGATATTGAAAAGATATCATTCTCCTCTTGATATAGGCATTATGAATATAAAGTTACATCGTTTGGACTAACCAACGCCCTTATTGTTTTTATGGAGACAATGAACAGCATGCTGCAAAGATATCTTGATAATTTTGTGGTAGTGTCCATCGATGATATATTGATTTATTTCGAGACAAAGGAAGAGCATGAGCATCATCTGAGACTTGTGCTTGATACTCTAAGGAAGAAACAATTCTATGACAAGCTGAAGAAATGTAAATTCTGGATTTCAGAAGTGGGTTCCTTGGTCACGTGATAAATCGGGAAGGTATTTCTATTCATCAAAGCAAAATCTCTACAATCATGGACTAAAAGAGGCCCTGTAATGTCAAGGAGGTGTGGAGTTTCCTTGGTCTATCTAGTTACTACCGGTGCTTTGTACAAGATTTCTCCATTATTGCTAAGCCAATGTCTTAGCTAACGCAGAAGGGTGTGAAATTCCAGTGGATTGTTGATTGTAAGCGTAGTTCTGTACTTTAAAAGAGAAGCTAGTGATTTCTCCTATTCTCACCCTCCCTAAGCCAGGGAAGCGCTCCATAGTCTATTTTTATGCATCTTGAGTGGGTCTTGGATGTGTGCTGATGCAAAATAGTAAAGTGATTGCTTATGTGTCGATGCAGTTAATGAAGCATGAACAAAACTATCCCACCCATGACTTCGTGCTAAGCTTCAATGGACTTTGCTATGAAGATTTTGAGGTATTACTTGTATAGTGAATCTTGTGATATTTTCACTAACCATAATAGCCTCAAGTACATCTTTACTCAGAAAGATCTAAATCTAAGGTAAAGAAGGTGGCTGGAATTGATAAAAAAATTATGATCTTACAATTTAGTATCATCCTAACAAGGCAAATATGGTGGTGGATGCTCTTAGTCGCAAGGTGATGCCTCTTGTTCTTGATTGTCTCGTTACTGATTCTGAACATATGGGAGTCTCTTATTTCTTTGCAGGCACCACGCAAGCTAAAACACAGTTGATTCTAGGGTCAGCAATTCCATATCATGTGGAGGGGTGTAACATCACGATTGGCTACTTCGGCAAGTGAGAGGGTGCATTGAAGAGGACAAGTCTGGGGATTTTAGCATTGATGAGTCAGGTGCATTACGGTTTAAGGGCCGCCTTTGTGTACTCCAGAAGTCCCAAGTCAAGGATGATATCCTGAAAGAGTCTCATCATATCCTGTATACAGTTCATCCTGGTAAAACTAAAATGTATTGGAATCTGAAAAAGAGCTTCTGGTGGAAAAGGATGAAAGTTCATATTGCTAATTATGTGGCATCTTGTGAAATTTGTCAACAGGTGAAGGCTGAGCATAAGCGATAGGAAGGGTTGTTGCAACCTTTGGAGGTTCCTGTATGGACATGGGATGATATATCTACAGATTTTGTGGTTGGCCTACCTCGTTCTCAGCGAGGGAACGATGCCATATGGGTACTAGTAGACCGTCTTAGCAAGTCTACACATGTTATTTCCATTTGCATGACAAATTAAGTAAGTGACTTGGCTCCTATTTATGTGTGAGAGATTGTGACATTGCTTGATTTGCCCAAGACTATTGTTTCTCATCGAGATGCCAAGTTTATCTCCAAGTTATGGGAGAGTTTGTAGAGTGCTTTGAGCACGCACATATGTGATCCAGTTCCTGCACAAGATTGGAGTGAAAATAGGCTGCTTATGGTATTCTCATTTAGGATTGAGGATGAAGTGGAAGATAAATTAGAGCATGACAACTTTTTGGATGAACTGTTGATGGAATTGGATTTTGCCTTGGAATCCATCAATATTAGAATAAGAAAGGAGATGAAAGTACTACAAAGGCTCATACTTTAAGACGATCCTATCGAACCTCAGAAAAACACTTTCGAAATCCTCTGTGTATACTGTACTAGTCCAGAAAAAGCTAGTACACACAGTGAACAAAGATGATACCACAACATATCAAACTCACTTTATTAATAATCATAATTTACAATAAAAGCGGCACATGGGCCGAATAAATTAACGCAGCAAAAGGCAGAAAGAATTAGTAGGGCCCAGTAAATCTACCACAAGCAATCAACTGGAAAGCGGCCTAGTCCATCTGGTCCTCACCATCGTAGAACTCTAAATCAATAGAGTAAGCAAGGGTGAGTACAAAAGTTCTCTACAAGTCACACAATAATTGTAGTATTACTGAAAAGTCACAAAGAAAGGCATAATATGGTTAATTTTAGTATAAGGAAATATTTCAAATACAATAAGTAATTTTCAATGCGTAATTGATATAGTAAAAACTGAGTTTTAATCCAATTTTCAACATGGGCTCCAACCCGGAGTTTCATTCCAAATTTTTCCCATGTGGACTCTCTCCACAACCACTTTTCTAAAAACATTTTGAAATCCAAAGTCTAGTCATGAGGGAGTGAGGGAGCGAACCGAGAGGAGGAATGAGGGAGTGGAGGGTGACGAAGACAGTGCTCGCCGAGAGGAGGAATGGGTTGAGTGGAGGGTGACGAAGACGGTGCTCGCCTTAAATAGGGTTAGGGAGTGCCGGAGGGAAGGAAAGGGGTGCGGTTGTGATGGTCGGCCAAACGGGAAGGACACGAAATTTGAGCTCCGAAATTGGGAAATGAGGTCGGGAATGGAAAGAGGATGATCTTGTGATTGATTTGGCGCAAATTTGGAAAGAAATGGTGACGAAATCGCGGATAAATTGAAGCTCCATTTTTGGTTTTAATGGAGGACAAAGAGAACATGTTCTCTGGCTTGGGTTGAGGTTGAGGACAGGCATGACAGGTGGGGTCCGGTCCCACCTGTCATTTTAAGAATTTTTCTTGATTTGTTTTGCTGAGAGATAAATGGGCTTGGTAAAAATTGAAAAATAGGTCCAAAACATTTGAAAAAATTCACAAAAATACTTTAAATTATTTGGAACCAAATAAAATTATTTTCAGAATTTTTAAGGTTTAAATATTCTGTAGAAATTCTTTTAATAAATCTGAAAATAACAAAATGACTTTATAAAATCCAAAAAATCAGCAAAATTACAATAAAATTATAAATAATAATTAAACCAAAAATATAAAAAATTTATGGTGTTAGAAACCACCCTCTTAAAAAGAATCTAGTCCTCGAGATTTGGAGAGGCTAGCAAGAATGTATGTTTACATATTCTTAACTTAATCTCCAAACGTACCCTGCTGCATGTCACGGTTGGTTCCACTTCCAAAACGATGGGTGTTCACCATCTGCTAGGTTCCGAAAAAGATAGAAAAGAAGAATAATGAGATCAAGGGGGATAAAATATACACATCCAACGAAGAAGAAATAAACACCAACTTTATTATATTAACTTATTTATTATGGCTTCCAACAAACGAGAAAATATGACAACTCACAATTCGTCTACTGAAATGGATAGTTTAGTCTAGACCTTAAGTAGGATATTCCTCTAGTCTTGATATTCATGGCCTTCGAGGCAGAAGTTGTAGTAGATTCAAAGAGTGCTTGTCCATCCATCACTTGATGCTATCTCTAACCATCTATCATTTTGAAAGGGAAAGAAATAGATACGACTCCCTTTAAATAATGACTTAAGGTAAGGTCATGATAGAACAAGATGAGCGTAGAACTTTTACGAAATATTTTATTATTTCAAAATAAGTCCTTAAGGTTAAACAATTGTAACTAAGGCCACTCCTACAGTCGATATGGCTCTGACTGATACCACCTCTGTTAGACCTTGGAAAAACACTTCCAAAATCCTCTATGTATATTGTACTAGTCCATGAAAAGCTAGTACACACAGTGAACAAAGCTGATACCACAGCATATCAAATGCACTTTATTAATAATCAGAGTTTATAATAAAAGTGGCACATGGGCTGAATAAATTAACAAAGCGGAAGACAGAATGAAGTAGTAGGGCCCAGTAATTCTTCCAAAAGCAATCGACTTGGAAGCAACCTAGTCCATCTGGTCCTCACCATTGTAGAACTCCTCTGAATCAACAGAGTAAGCAAGGATGACTACAAAAGTAATCCTCAAGTCACACAGTAAATGCATTATTAATGCAGGGTCACAAAGGAAGGCATAATATGGTTAATTTGAGAATAAAGCAATATTTCGAATACAATAAGTAATTTTCAATGCGTAATTGATATAGTAAAAATTGAGTTTTAATCCAATTTTCAACACAGGCTCCAACCCGGAGTTTCATCCCAAATTTTCCCATGTGGACTCTCTCCACAACCACTTTTCTGAAAACATTTTGAAATCCAAAGTCTAGTCCATGAAAGGCTTGCTTGGCATGCCCATGACCGCGAGCGCAGCTAATTGATTAGTTTTACACTCTGTAGAGGTTGTACAACTTTACCCACAAGACATGTTTATCTCCTTTTGCCCAAATACACACTTTCTTTGGTGTGTTGGCAGAGAAAATCATTACAAGACCCCTATAAAGCTCCATCCATGTAATCATGCTCGTTGAGGTTTCACCACTGGTAGTGTTAAACCGCCTAGTCCAAAAACCCCCTCTTGCGTCGAGTGGCAACCTCATGGTCACACCACTATCATACTAATGGTACGACTGTCCATGTTATGTTGCAATACGGATTGTCAGGTCTGTCCTATTTCAGACTTGTGGTAGTATGATAAGGCTCTACATTCAGTGTAACATAGACCGGTCCTTAACTGACTAGGCGGGCTTATTACAAACCCAGAACCATAGCATCGCTGCCTGACAACCAATTCTCACCTGGTCTAAAACATATTTCCACTTTCTTTTGAAAAACATCATCATTCAAAGCATTCCATGATGCATCAACACCAAGAAATCTTTATTTTCCACATAAATCTTGGTTTGGCATAAATCCCCAAAAATTCCTAAATTCATGTCGAAGCATGTCTAAGCCATTTACTATATAGCACTAGTTAATACTACAATAATGTATCAAGCAGTGATATTTTGCTCTAAGATGACAAGGTATAAGTATTTCAAAGTCAATTGAGGTCATAACAATTAGGAGTAACTAATTTTTTTTCTGAATTCCCCTTTTTTTCTTCCTTTTCTTTTTTTGACTGATTCTCTCTCTCTCCACTTCTTCGAGTGGCTCGGCCACACCCGAGAGCACCCTGCGCAGGAGAAGACCAAGCCACAGCAAGCACCGTGGAGCAACTCAAACAAGGCAAAAAGGGCAAGGGAGGGGCTCTAGCCAAACCGAGGGGAGCACCGGAAGCACGCGATGCGGTGAACTCATTGATGGCCACGATGACGGCGGGGAGGCACGGATGGCGACGTAGCGACGTGATGAACACAGTTCGGCCAGCGGCGACAAAACGCAAAATCCGTCACACACGACATAGAAAACTTGCAATTCATTGAGGCGAAATGGAGATATTGCACACCTCGTAACTTGAATTGTTCTTTAGTTGGAGCTTCGAGCCACTATAACATCCCAAAATTTGAGTTTTCGAATGTTTGAATTCAAAACTAAACCATTTGCATTTTTCTTGAATTAATTCCAGCTTAAATTGAATTTTCCATTAAGGGAAGGATTTAATTTGATTAAATTATTCATCAAATTAAAGATTTTTAGTTTTAGTTGGGTTCATTGTGCTCCAAGGATTTTTTCTGTATTTTTGGGGATTTTTTTGAATTTATTTGCTATTTATTTGAATTTATTTGCACTTATTCGAATTTCTGGAATTTTCTTAAATCAGAAAATGATTTTTATTTCCAAAAGCCCCTAGGGCCATTTTTCCCGCGCGGCCCATCTCCGGCCCGCTTTGCCTCGGTCCCCTCCGCATTCTCCGGCCTGCTCCGCTCGTGGCCCAGTCGCTCCACCCGACCCGCTCTCTCGCCCCGCGGCCCAGCTGGCTTATGCGTCGCACCGCGAACCCTAGCTGTCGTCGCCGCTCGGAGTCCTCGCTCCGCACACCGCCGTCCTTGGAATCCGGGTCGGACACGCCTCCCGAGACCCACATTTAAGGCGCTGCACCCCCTCCAAGTTTCGCCATTTTGCACCGTGCATCTTGCCCTCTTTCCGTCGCCCGAAACCTCACCGACCGTCGCGGAGAGCTCGCCAAAGTTTGCCGCCGCGCCCCAAGATTTCCGCCGCCTTTTTCTTCGCTTCCGATTGATCTCCGCTGTCGCTGTTACCTTCTTTGCGTTGCTAGAATCTACCTCTTCCGGATCCGAGTGAAGTTGCGCCCGAGCCGCCGCTTTTTCGCCGCTCGTTGTGTCTTCTTCCTCGCGTCCGGTGAATCGCGTCGCTGCCTCTCCGTCGTTCTCTGCCGAAGAACCGTGGCCGTCCGATCTCGCGCTATCGCCCCAGATCTAGCCACGTCTTTCGCCGCCCGCGCCTAGCTCCCTGCCGTCCGATCCCGTATCGCCGAGGGATGCGCGACACCTGGCCATCGCCTCAGCGCCTGCATCAGAACCGCGCGTGCGCCACGTCAGCGCGTCGTCAGCCGCCACCTCAGCCCTAATGTTGACGCAAGCGCCGACGTCAGCCGTGCACCGGGTGCGCGGTGAACCGGACAAAGTCGTGGACCTAGTCCATCAAATTCCGGATGATGTTAGCGATTGCGCAATAAATCAATTTTACAATAGAAAAATAAATCGGGAAATTCTGATTTTTTGATTTTCAACATTTTCTCTGAATTTAATCTTTCGGAGACCCGTTCTCGCTCATACGAACTCCGATTGAGGCGATTCAAGTTTCTAAGTTTTTCTAAAATCAAGCTCTATCTTCTAGAGCCATTTATTTTCAGTTTTGAGCTTGTTTGTGTCTCTGTTTTGTATTTATTTGGTTTCATTGCTTTCTTTTCCGGCAGACGCAAATTCCGAGGGAGCAAACAAAGACTTCAAAGACCAAGAATCAGCACTAGATCAGCAAGGCAAGTCGTAGCCCTTGACCATATTGATCCTATATTTACAAATGTACTTTACTTTTATACAATTGCATGCTATTTTGTGTATTAATGTTTATTTCATGGGAGTAGATATATACCTAGTTGTCATTATGCCACCTTGATTATTGGGATACCATGTAACCATTGTTAAACCTAGGTTGGGACATTACTAGTTGGACATAATCATTATACCAACATTGGGTTATCATAGCTATGCTTAGACCTGCTTAGTTGTACAAAGGGATTCATGTCACATGTGGTTAATGTTAATCTTGACTTAATGAGATATTGAATCGTGGCCGTCAACCACTGTTGTAAAATTTGTTGTACCATGACGGGGTTTGCCATTGGTCTTGGTTGAACGAATTGTTTTTCCTCGGGCAAGTGATCGTGCAGTAAAGGGGGTGCTTTCTAGCACATTGGGATGTGGATGTCTTGCCTGAGACAACTTAAGGACTTAATCTTGTGCGCCATTGAACTGGGCCTAACCGTACTACCACATGTCTGGTATGGGACAGACCTAGCTGATTAACTTGCAATGTCTAGCCTTGAGTACTGCCAATTGGTGGTGTGGGTTCCGCGATGGACGGGTAGATTCGCAAGGCGCAAGAGGGGGCCCTAATGGGCGAAACCTTAGCGGACAGTACCGAGTTTAGACAGTGCATTGTAAAGGCTTTGTCATGATTCTCCGCCGACATACCAAAGGAAGTGTTTTTATCGCGTGGCAATATGAGAAATCATGTCTTGTGGGTAAAGTTGTACAACCTCTGCAGAGTGTAAAACTATTCGAATAGCCGCATCCGTGGTCATGGACAAGCTCGGGAATTTCACGCAGGGTATAGAGTGTTTTATGAAATGTGGAATTGTTGGGATGTGGACAGGGAGTTCACTGTTGTTTTGTTGTCTGGCATTGTTCTACCAGTTATTCATTTATCTTTTCATAAATATGCTTTCAATCTATTTATTGTATTTCAATTCAAGTTATTGCTTTCTGCAAATGAACCATATGGCCATCCTTGTCAAGCCGTGCATGAATATATTGCATCAATTCCCTACGGCTTGCTGAGTACTTTTTGTACTCACAGCTATACGCCTTTGTTGATCAGTTGCTGAGGAAGGACCAAGAGATAATGAGTATCATGAGGAGGAATTCTACGAAGATTACGTGGATTAGGAATGCGTTTCCCCAGACGATTGCCTGTGGCATGTCGAATGGCACAAGTTATCTTTTCTACTACAATAATTATTTGTTTCTTAAGCCCTTAAGGCATAAAGGTGTGAACATTGACCATAAGGTCGTTTGCTTTATTTAATAATAATTTGCTTCTTCTTAGTTAATTCGTTGTATGGAATGATATTTCATCTATGTTTCCACTGTGTGCACTAGCGTGATCCTGGACTAGTGCAGTATACACAGAGGGTTTCGGATTTGCAAATCCGGGTCCCGACAGCCACCGGGGAGCTCGCGAGGACATCGGCTGACATTCGGTTCACGCACCTCTGCTGACACATAGGAATGAGGGAGTAAATCGAGAGGAGGAATGGGTTGAGTGGAGGGTGAGGAAGTCGGTGCTCGCCTTAAATAGGGTTGGGGAGGGCCAAAGGGAAGGAAAGGGGTTCGGTTGTCACGGTCGGCCAAACTGGAAGGACGCAAAATTTGAGCTACAAATTTGGGAAACGAGGTCGGGAATGGAAAGAGGATGATCATGTGATTGATTTGGCGCAAATTTGGAGATAAACGATGATGAAATCGCGGAGAAATTGAAGCTCCATTTTCGGTTTTAATGGACGACAAAGAGAACGTGTTCTCTGGCTTGGGTTGGAGGTTGAAGGTAAGCATGACAGGTGGGTTCCGGTCCCACCTGTCATTTTCAGAATTTTTTTCTTGATTTGTTTTTCTGAAGGATAAATCGGCTTCGTAAAAAATAGCAAAATGGGTTCAAAAATTTTGGAGAAATTATAAAAAATAATTTGGATTATTTGGAACCCAATAAAATTATTTTCAGAATTTTTAAGGTTTTGAATTTTCTGCAGAAATTATTTTAATAAATCTGAAAATAGCAAAAAGACTTTACAAAATCCATAAAAATCAGCGAAATTACAAGAAAATTGTAAATAATAATTAAACAAAAATTATGCAAAATTTTAGGGTGTTACAGATCCTGATTAGACATGCTGTGTCTTGAAGCATCTCGGATGTTTAGTTATTCAATTACAAAATATATTACTGGTTGTGCCTTATAAATGTCGTTATAGAAATATCTAAAGAGAAGAAAATTTCCAATAAAACATACTAATCATGGAAATTCTTCCAAGAGTGGAAGAAAAAATGTGGATCACATTTTTAGTTTATGATAAATTTTCTATCCATCTCTTATGCAGTAGAATATTTCTATGACAATATTTTAGTAATTAGATTCAAGATAAGCAAATATTAAGGATAATTTAGCACACCAATGAAATATTTATGACTTATGAGGATTAAGTCATCATATACGTATCCATAAACAAAGGATATTTTTAGATAACAATACATTAAGAAGATATGACAGCACAAAGATCAATAAGCATACATTGAGAAACAACATTATTTAATAGATCAAGACAAGGAGACCTTAGAGCTCAAGGAGGCAGAGGGAAATGAAAGATACTAGATTTTGAAATTATATTTAAATGCTCATATCATGTTTCATGTCTACCATCATATGTGCCATAGCTTCTGCAACAGAGACGTTTTGGTTCTCCTTTAAGTTCCACATGTCCTTTTGATAAAGTTGGCCCATTTGTTTAACACCAATAATTGATTGACTTCCAGTCATTTCTCTTTATCCCTACAAAAGCAATCATGTTGTTGTAAAAACGGTGTCTTGGTATATTATCAGTAACTACGTCGAATTAAATACTAGAGACCTTTATATTATCTCTACAAGCTTAGCTTTGGTCTCTTCCAGCTCTGCATCCGCTCTGCGCTCCTTAATGATGAGTATCTTGTTAAGAGAATTAATATTTTGCGATTTGTCATCTATATTTTTTAGTTTTTATTTCATCTCATGAATCTTTTTTATTAACTCAGAATCTTCTTCACTTCTATTCTGCTCCATTACATTAGACTTCCCTTCAATTGTTCTATCTCCACCTCAAGTTTTTGTTTAGCATCTAACAGCTTTTTCATATAGTATATCTTGTTTATAGACTCTATTTTATTTGTGAAATTTGCGGTCACTGGGACAAAGCTTATCACCAAACAAACAAAAGAAAAAGTGAAAAAAAGTGCTTATATATCTCAACAAACATGAAAAAGAAGCAAACAAAAGATGTAGCAATGGCCATGGTTTTATTTTCTTCTATCCTTGCGCCTAATATTTTGGGATGCTTTCTATAACTGGATTACTATTTGTAAATTGAATAACTTCAGATGAACATCCAGATTACTCTCTCTCACACAACAAAAAGTTAAACATCTAGATATTTTTGGATCATCATTACATGTATTCATTTCTGTAGTAGTGAGAAAACTAAACCTCAATTTATTCAGTTTTATTGTAAAGGTCGCATTTCTAAAGTGGGGTGTAACTTAAAAACAACCTTTTCCTTTTGTTCTTAGATGTCTTCATCGGAAATGTCTTAGTTGTATTACTTTGCTTTCCTCCTATAATACAATGGTACAGCAGCTACCAATTGTCTCTAAAAAAAATATGACCGATAGGAAGTAAAATAGTTTAATATGTAGAACTTGCTATGGGTATTAAGGGTCCACCCTAGGTTTTCCCAACAAAGCCATGAATGTTAAGATAGAAACAAATTCCAACCATCTACATCAATAGGGTTGTAGCTCATGTTTTTGTTTTTATCATGAGGAAGCATCACTGGTTCACATCAGGTGCAACATTTTTCCTTGTAAAATACATAACTTTGATGTCAAGCACAACATCCTACACCATCACATGAGGAATCCTTGGCTTCCCTTTCTCCAATATTCCCACAAGCATTCCTGTCTACCTAGATTTCTAGAACCAAATGTTATATCTCTATTTCCTAATATTCCACATCAAAGCAACAAAACCATATTTAGAATTGAGGTTTGAATGTTACTCAACCAACACCTTGCTATAGATTCAACATCAGCAACTATACCTTTATGAAACATTTTAGAACCAGAAGCCCAAACAATCTTAGCAACAATACACTCAAAGAATAAATGATGAATAATGTCCAAACGAAATGACCGAGGGCTGAGGGAGACCTTAGGGCTCGTGGAGGAGGCGGCGATGGGCTCGAGGAGGAGGCGACGATGGGCTCGAGGAGGAGGCGCGTGGGCTCGAGGGAGGCACTGTTTAGGATGGGCGGCGGCTATAGGCTTAGTGATGTAACAGTTGTGTCCCGATCTTTCGATGAGAGAGATAACTATCGATTTGGTTGAACTGACTTTGATGATCCGATTACAACGTACGATGACGATGCACCTTAGCAATCGCTAAACCTACTCCGGAGTGTTATTGATCTTGCCGTTGGCACGTCAATCTGAACACGAGGTTCAATTCCTGCGAGCAGCTGAAGAAAAAGAAAGAACAATAGTAAAAGCAGTTTGAAATTGCAAATATGAATGAAGGCAAAACAGGTTGGGGTTCTATTGAAGGTCTTCATAAGGTGGCTGTCCAGCACAACTCGAAGACTCAAAGTTTGCACTTGGCTAAACAAATCAAACAAAACCCAAGTGTCTAAAGCAGCGACTACTAAGTTTATAAGAGGGAGGGAAGTCCTAGGATTGTGTGCAGCCAGGGGGGGCACACAACTTGGGCTTGGGCCCCCACACGCTTACAAGGCCCGAAACAGCCTAAAACAGTATTGTAGTACATTGTTTTAATGATTCTATCTGATCTACAGTGAATCTGGGCTTGGTATTAGATCCATTGGAAATATATCATTGTAAGCTTTCTATTAAGTCCAAGATCACCCAAATCGGTGTCCGTATGCAAAAGTTATTCATATTTGAAGTCGGTGCTGTCCTAGGAGGCCGAATTGGATTCTAGAACATGATGGATTTGATCTCTCTCTCTTCTTGGCCCGTGGATGATGTGTTGTAGTTGGCACAACCAAATATGGTCATATCCGTAGTAGTGATATCTTCATCACTTAGGATGGAGGCAGAGGACAGTAAAAGATTTTGTTTGAGTGAGAAATACGGTGGGCAAATACCCTAAAATGATATATATAATAAGTGTTACTATCACAGACAGTTTGCTAAAAATTCGTCGGTGAGAATCTAATATCACAGACCGTTTGTACCATGAACTGTCTGTAGTATGTAGTCATATCACAGACGGTTCATGGTACAAACCGTTTGTGATACTTCACAGATGGTTCGTGGGATGAACCATCTTTGATATCAGCTTATCACAGACAATTCTTAGCATATCCTGTAAATTTCACGGTTATGCTAACAAAACCTTCTATGATTATCTTTAACACAGATGGTTTTTAAAAAATCGTCTGTGTTGAGGCGTCTAATATAGGCCTTTCTGTAGCAGTGAATTTATATTAGTAACTTATCTAAACTAATAAAAGGAGTTCACCCCACCCACCCTAAGAATATTGTCCCACCCCTTCCTTGTGCGCCTTAAAAAAAACTGCTCCACCCCACGTCACAATTTCCCCTCCCTCATGCTGATCTAGTGAACCCCACATCTCACCTTCCTCACTCCCTTGACTCCCCTCCACCTCCCCTGCCACCATGTCGCCCTTATCCGTCGACTACCCTCACCACGGCACCCCTACGCTTCCCCCGCACTTCCCTTCACCTCTCTCGTGCCACCTCAGCATCTTCAAGCTCCCCACCCCACTCCCCAATCCCCATCAACACTACGTCCTCTGTAACCCCACAACTTCGTGTAGTGCCCTCCACCTCCCTTGCGCCCATGCCAACCCTTTGCATGCACCAAATATGGCCACTGTGCTGCCCCTACCCCTCCTTGCACCCTCATTGATGCAACCGCCTCATCCGCGTCGCCGTTGCCGTGACCAAGGTAACACCACCGCCCATATTCGAACCCCCATCGTTCTCCTCTGCCACCACTCCTCATATATGCACCATGGCCACCCTTTACACCTATGTTCACTAGTGATGCCTGCAGCAGCCATGGTGTTCATCATCCTCCACGTCATTGTGTGCTTGCCAACTACCAAGAGCATAGTGTTACTGCTGGCAGCTCCCTTGGCAACCACCTACACTAACGATCTGTCCACAGTTCGCTAGAGGACTTCACCTAGACCAGTTCACTAGAAGGGCCTACTCTAACGAGTCCTTTTGCTCTCCTTCCACCTCCATGTTGTTGGTGAGTTCTCTCTCATCCTTTCTTTCTATAATTTTCTCATTCTCTGTAAATCTGATGTTTAATTTCATCATCCCTCCATCTCCAGCACTGTGTGGGTGTGCTGCACCCCTCCCAACTCAGTTCTAGGGTTCAATTCCAATATGAATCTAAATTTGTTGGCTTATGGTTCTATTGACACTGATTTTGTCTTGAATTTAAAATATAATAAATAAAAAAGGTAACCAAATTAATAAATTATAGTACTGGCTAAAATCCATTATAAGATAAAAAGGAGAAGTTATGATATAACTTTCTTAAATAAAAGAAATTGACATGGCATATAGTACCAGCAAATAGTCTAATGGTAACTATTCCACCATCAGTAAAATATTGGTGTACCTAAATATTTAATAATGCTTAAAATATTACATGGGTTGGACTTATGTAATAATACCTTGGTCATGTAATAGACAGATAGCTCATACTGTATACACACATAAAGTTTATGCCTCATATGGCTGGACCAAACCAAAAAAGAAAAGAAGAGGCCTACTGCTACGACAAATACCATGTCGTGAGTAGTAACATGGACTGAACAAACAATAAATTTTCCTGACTACATTCTGCATATGGGCTCCATATCAATGAGTACCATGTCATGATTTAGTAGTACGTGTGAAGATAAAATAAAGAAATGAACAATTTTGGTCTTGACTACATTCTGAACATAGGCTGTGTACCAATGAGTACTATGTCGTGATTTAGTAGACAAGGTAAAGATAAAATAAAGAAATAAACAATTTTGGTCTTTGTTACGCTCTGAACATGGGTTTCATATTTATGAATACCATGTTATGAGTAGTAATACAGACATAAATAGAAATAAAAAAATATTAAATTTTTATCCGATTATATTCTTCAGGGCTTCATACTGAAATGAGTACCATGTTATGAGTAATAGTCCAAATAAATTGAAATAAATAATCTTGGTCTTGACTACATTATGAATATGGGCTCTATACCAATGAGTACCATGTCATGATTTAGTAGTGAGAGTAAAATAAACAAATAAATAATTTTGGTCTTTCTTATGCTCCGAACATGGGTTCCATATTCGTGAATACCATGTCATAAGTAGTAATATAGACATAAATGAAATAAATAAATAATAAATTTTTATCCAATTATATTCGTGCATGGGCTCCATATTGAAATGAGTATCATGTTATGAATAATAGTGTGGATAAAATGAAATAAACAAATAAATAATTTATGTCACAAATGATATTACGGACATAATAAAACAAATAAACTATTATCTCAGTTACACTATGTGCATAAAAATTATGTGACGCTAGTAGTAATGCAGATATTAAAAAACACCCTTCACTTCGGTTACGCTACATGCAAGCGCTCAATATTTATGAGCATTATACAATGCTATTAGTAATACAACGTGGAATAAAAAATGATAAAATAGATGGAGCTTCTATTATGCTGCATGTATAGGTTCTCTAAAAATGAATACTATACACCACTAGCAAAAAATGTAATTAATTTGAAAACAACTAAAATACCCCCGAACATGCATTCGTTATCAACGCAACAATGAAGACTTTCCCTTTTATATTTTTGTAATTATCATATGTTGCAATTTGGTGTAATTTTTATGTTGGAATTCTTAATCAGGGGTTTTCTCGCAAAGAGATACAATTAACCTAATTTTTGTGTAAACGTATGAATTCTGGAATTTTTGGAATACAGTACAAAATATAGTCCGTAATTACAAATCGATACAACATGTTTGCGTATTTACCAAAAACCTAACCATACCCGAAACCTAAAAATCCGTTTAACCTTTCCTGAAACCTCAAAATCCGGCTTTTGCTTAGCCGAAATTTTAGATTTCGGGTATGGGGTGGGGCCCCCATACACGAAAATTGGTACTTTGACTAAGGCCTGGCCGGTTGCCCAATTATTGGTAAAATTATAATTAGTCTTCAGATTTCATTGTCCCAAAATTATAATTTTACTAACTAACTACCGGACATTTGGTTAGTAAAATTAGAAAAGAAGAGAAAGCAAATTTCGTTGTATCCACATGATTAGCAAAATTATAATTAGTATGACGATACTAATTGATTAGCAAAATCACGTTATTGCATGTGAACAATTTCAATCCAAATTTGTAAATATATTTAAAATACTTCTTTTGGAGGGAGTGGCTGGGCAACTGTCGTTGAACTTAGGTACTGATAAATGTGTCCAATAAAAGTTCGGGCAATCAATAATTTGAAATTATTTAAAGAATTGATTTTTTTAGAAATTACAAAACGATGGTGGGAGAGGGAGATCAAAGAGAGTGCCATTCTGAGATCAGGGAGGGTGTAATTTTTTTAGCCTTTTCTGCAGCCCGTAAAATGTCATGTTTAAATGTAATTTTTAGGAAGAATGGACCAGATTTGCTTGCTCTTTGATATATGCACTACTATATTCTGGAAAAATATGTAATTTACACCTTGCTTTGCATCTAATTTCCACTAGTGCAATAACCCTAAGTATTATAGTCGACAACAACTCATGTCAAGTTTTTTAGCCTTTTTGGCGGCCTGTAAAATATCATGTCTAAATGGAATTTTTATGAACAATGGACCACATTTGATCTTTGATATATGAAGGACCATGTGGAGGTCTATCCAGATTTGTGATGAGAATTTCACTAAATTTGAACTTGGGTTGCTCTTGTTTGAGTTTGATTTGAAATGGATTTTCAATTGGAAGCAATTTGAGGTCTTCTCTGTTTTCCCGGTGCTACCGGCTAGAACGAGTAAAAATGAATTTTAATGAGTGGACTTTGATGGATTTAATGCAAATCTTTGTGGGCATTGCTATGTGAGGAGTTTCCTTATTTTTGATGGTTGCAGGTCGACGATGCTAGATCATGGTGAGGCGAAGGATGACCGGGACAAGGCGAGGAGCGTCGGAGGTCCAGACGGTCGATGATCGCCGGAAGATGATCGGAGACAGAGTCGTGGCAAGCCGTGAAGACAAGGAATGAATGAGATGCTAGCTAGACGCTGCATGGATCAATGAGGACTATTGGATCTTGGTCTAGTTGATAGGTTAGCGGGTTTAGTTAGTATGCTTTGAGAACCGTGCAAGAAAACCCATTATGTGTTGTGGGTTTTGGGTGAACCCTTGCATGGCTGGTTGAGTGGGTTAATCCTAGCCCTTTATGGATGCTCTAAGGTTTAGAGGCACATCCAAGGGTGGTAGGTGGCCCAAGAGTTGTATAAATAGGGGTGGAGGGGTAGCCTTCCCCTTTTGAAGGTTTTGTGGTTTTTGATGCTCCTTTTGAGCTTTGCCCACATGAAATGTGAGGCTTTGTAACCTCTCCTTCCAGAAATAAAATGATCTTCACTTATATTCATGTTTCATTTCCTTTATGCATTTACATTACGCACTTAAATTATGCAATTTAAATTCTGCATTTACTTTCTCGCATTTACATTCTCGCAATTTACTTTATCGCAAATTGGATTTGCCTCCCCTCCTTCTAAATGTTGTTCTTCTTGGATGTCTTGAGGGTGTTCATATGGTTTTACATCTTTCCTGCACCCTAGGATAGACTACAGATCATGTTTTTATCAAATTGCAAATTTGTCCAGAACTTGTTCTTCGCGCAGCAGTCAGTATTTGATTTTTACAAAAAGCTAGGAAAATTATTTTTAAGTGATTCTTATTGGAGAAGGTGCACGACTCATATATTCATCTCTGGAAAAATGTTTGAGTTCACTGGTTGCACCGTTTGAGCGCTATGAAGTGAATACTGAGCCTCAAACATTCTGGTCGAAGTTCCTGACTGTCTATAATGCTTGATTTTTCATGTTTATTCTACAAAGATTTTTGCGGTGATTTTCCCAACTTCTCACAGGGTGAAAAATTCCCAAAAATTTTAGAGCAACATAAACTCACCAATCACCTGCTCCAATTGAGGACAATTCCTGGAAAATCTGCTTTTACTTTTCTGGAAAGAGACTTTGGTGTTTTAGCTTTATCTCTTTTAGAAAAGTAGTCTTTGAGTTGATTTCTCTTTGTTTGGACACTTGATAACCAGGATTGTGATTAAAAAATCCCTCACATGATTCATAGTTCTCATCCATGCAAGCTAGGGGTACACATAGTTATTTAATTGTTCGGGTTTTGGAGGGTGTGCGAATCTGAGAAACACCATTTTGAAGGAAAATCCTTAGTTGTTTCAGATTTTTATTTCGAGATTGTTTGTTGTACTTTGAGTGGGGGAAAATTTTATTTGGCATCATTCACCCCCCTCTGATCGCCATTTCGATCTTTCAATTGGTATCAGAGCCGGTTTTGCTCTTCCATAGATCTTGACCTGTCTCAAGAGCCGCAACAAGAAGCCTCCAGTTCGCGAGCTGGCGCGTGAGAAGAAGTACCGTAACTTCTCCAAGAACAAGAAGCTCTTTCACCGCGTCCTCGCCGCGCTTGACGACATCAACCCCTCCAACACGGAGACATGGAGCGACGAGGGCGAGGATGATCCGTAAGAGAAGAAAGGCGGCGACGACTTCTCCGGCATGTGCTTCATGGTTGACGCCAACGGCATCAGCGACTCCGAGCTCTACAACGACTCGGACGAGGTACCCTTCTACGACCAGCTCAATGAATCTTTCTGCAAATTAGGAAAATTTCATGCTAGAGCTAGAGCTAGGTGTATGGAGCTAGAGAAGGAAGTAGGTACCTTGACTCAGGAGTTAGCTTCTCTTAGATCTTCTCTCTCTTGAGTCACTGATGATTGTTCTTTATGTGATGCCGTGCTTGAGGAGTTAGAGAAACTAAGGACCATACATGATTGTGTTCTTGTTGAACTTGATGGTCTTAGGTTGAAGAATGCTAGCACTAGTTCTGTTGATGCTATTCCTGTTGAGGCTAGTTTTCTTCATGCTCACTCTACTCCTTCATGTTCAAATTGCCCTAAATTGCTTGCCGAAATTGATGCCATGAGCGATCACCTTAGGAAGCTTTCTTCTGGAAACGATGAACTTGAAATGCATGCTTCTAAGGACCCAGTTAGCTCATGTGAGGGTTGTAGGCAACTAAAACTTGACAATGAATCCTTAAATGTCAAGTGTGCTAAACTTGCTAAGGACTTACTAGATAAGTCACAAGAAAGTTGCTTGCGATGTTCTGTGATTGAGGGGGACTTGGATAAAATCCATGTCGAGCTTAGGAAGAAATTAGAAGACCAAGCCCATAGAATTAGAAATGCGTCTTGCGTTTCTTGTGAGGCTGTCAAGATTGAGGCAGCCGTGCTGAGGGAGAAAAATGCACGTGCTGAGAGAGCTCATCTTTCTGGTTTTTCTTCTTCTTCTTCCCCCTGTTCTTCTTGTGCCTCTTTCTTTCGAGATTGCCAGTATCTTATGAGCAGTCTTGAGAAGTTTGTTGGAGGCAAGAAGAAGCTCATACTTATTCTAGACCAATCCAAGATTAGTAGATTCAATCAAGGTCTAAGATTTGATCCCTTGGAGCACGCTCGGGCGCATCCTCCCACCATTGTGCGTGGCTCCAAGAGTAGTGAGATTGTGGTAGCTCCCAGAGTGAGTACCACTGTGTTTAGGTCTGCTGGGGTTATCCATAGGACTTCTGACCAGAAGGGTGTTACTCCTGTTGCTTCTTCCTCTAGCAAGGCGAAGTACACATGCACCTTCTGTAAGAAGGATGGTCACCTAGTAGATTTCTACTTTAGGCGTGGCAAGATTACTCGGCGTGAGCGTGTTGCTGCTCTTAAGGGTATTCAGGGTCATCTCAAGACTTTGAGTGCTCCTAAGGCACACACTGCTTCTAGACAGGTTAGAGAGTCGCCTGTTTTTAGGCAACGTCCAGGACTCGGTTTTCATGCCAGTTCTTCGAGTTTTAGTCCTGGAGCTGTTCATAGTCAGTCTTTCCGTTGTCCTCTTGATATTCCTCGTTTTTCTCATCGAGGTAGATATCAGCGGCGTGAGGTGTTTTCTGGTAGGAGTTTTAGGCAGCTTCACTGGGGTGGTTCGGCTTTTACACCACAAAGAGCCAACCAGCTTTGACTCCTAGATCATCTACTAGAGTTGCTACTAATCTTGTTAGGGTTAAACGTCAGAGAGACACTCGAGTCTAGTCTTCTTTTGTGACTGGTACTCTAAGGTGTCGTATGGTTCAGTATTGGGTTTCTAAGTCTTCACTCTATCCCAGTACTGAGTCATCTTTCTCTCTTTTGTCTTGATCAGGTTCGTCGGATGAAAAAGGGAGATGTTTGGATTGTCGACTCCGGTTGTTCTCATCATATGACCGGAGATTCTCGATGGTTCTCTTCCCTAGTCTGAGCCCCCGGTGATGAGTTGATCACTTTCGGGGATGCTTCTTCAGGTAGAGTCATTGCTAAAGGTACCATTTGCATTAATGACAATTTCATTCTTAAAGATGTTGCCTTACTAAGTAAGCTGCAATACAACTTGCTTTCTGTTTCTCAGTTTATTGATGACTCTTTCGAGGTGAGTTTTAAGAGTAATGCCTGTAGAATCCTCGATTCATCAGGAGGGTTAGTTTGCGGGATTTCTAGATTTGGGATAGTCTTCCGTGCAGATTTTTCTGTTTCTTCTGGAGACTCTCTTTGGTGTTTGCTTGCTTCAGAGTCCCGTGATCTCTCCTTCTGGCATAAGAGACTTGGTCACATTGGATTTGATCATTTGACCCGAGTTAGTAGCCACGATCTCATTCGTGGTTTGCCCAAACTCAAAATGGTCAAAGACTTATTTTGCTCTCCCTGCCGACATGACAAGATGGTTGCTGCTTCGTCCCCGATCCTTTGTTGTGATGGTGATGCACTAGGACAGTTTTACATATGGACTTTGTTGGTCCGGCTAGAGTCTTGATCGATGGGTGGGAAGTGGTATATTGTTGTCATTGTTGATGATTTTTTGAGGTATTCTTGGGTGTTTTTCATGTCCTCGAAGGATGAGACTTTTACCTATTTTAGGGGTTTGGTTCATATGTTGTCTTTTGAGCTCCCTGGTGCCCTACGAGCTATACGCAGTGACAATGACACGGAGTTCAAGAACTCCTATTTTGAGAGTTTCTGTGTGGAGTCTGGTTAAGAGCATCAGTCCTCCTCTCCCTACGTCCCTCAGCAAAATGGCGTAGTGGAAAGGAAGAACAGGACCCTGATAGAGATGGCCAGGACGATGCTAGACGAGTACAATACTCATAGGAAGTTTTGGGCTGAGGCTATAGCTACTTCTTGCCATGTTTCTAATTGTGTATTCTTGAGAGCACATTTGCACCACACTTCTTACGAGTAGAGGTATGGGCGAAAGCCTAGTGTTTCTCATTTTCGTGTGTTTGTTTGCAAGTGTTTCAATTTGAAGTCTGGTAACCTGGATAAGTTTGAGTCTCGCTCTTCTGATGATATCTTTCTGGGTTATTCGACTTCTTCTCGTAGCTATAGGGTCTGGAGTTGCGATGCGCATAGGATCATAGAGACCTGTGAATTGAGCTTTGATGAGGCTAGCCCAGGAGATAGACCTGACATTTTAGGCTCTTCTTCATCCTCTGAGACCATCTTTGTAGAGGATGAGGATGATGGAGATGATGGTGTTCTACCTGATCCAGTCCCCTCTACACCTGAGGTGCCTCCTGTTTCCATTTTTGCACCTCAGGAAGGCCAGCCCTTGCCTTCTGACTCTCATTCAGCTAGTGGCTATACTCCTACTTCTTCTGTGCATGAGGTAGAGGCCACTTCTGCTTCTAGACCTCCCCGTCATATTCAGCTTTCTCATCCACCTGATCAGATCATCGGCGATCTGTTTGAGCGAGTCACTCGCTCAAAATCAGGTTTGTCCAGTTTCTGCCTTCACTCTGTCTTTGTTGCCTCATTTGAGCCGAAGGATGTGACTCATGCATTATCTGACAAGTCTTGGACTAATGCTATGCATGAGGAACTTGAAAACTTCGAGAGGAACAAAGTCTGGCAGCTTGTAGAATGTCCATCTGGTCATAATGTCATTGGGACCAAGTGGGTGTTCAAAAACAAGCAGAGTTTGGATGGGGTTATCATTTGCAACAAGGTTAGGCTAGTTGCACAGGGCTTTTCTCAGGTTGAGGGTCTTGACTTTTAGGAGACCTTTGCCCCTGTAGCTAGACTAGAGTCTATTAGGATCTTGATTGCATTCTCTGCATCCCGGGGCTTCAAGCTCTATCAAATGGATGTCATGAGTACATTCCTCAATAGCTATATTGAGGAAGAGGTTTATGTCAAACAACCTCCAGGATTTGAGAACTCCAAGTTTCCGAGTCATGTATACAAGCTTTCCAAAGCTCTGTATGGACTCAAGCAAGCCCCCAGAGCATGATATGAGAGGCTCAAGTCTTATCTTCTCAGCCATGACTTCAAAATAGGCGTAGTAGACAAGACTCTGTTCATCAGACACCATGAGTCACATTTTCTTCTCGTCCAGATTTATGTGGACGATATCATTTTTGGTGGCTCGTCTCATTCGCTTGTGTCTCAGTTTTCTGAGGAGATGAGCACAGAGTTTGAGATGAGTATGATGAGAGAGTTGAGCTACTTTCTTGGCTTCCAAAACAAGCAGACTCGGGAGGGTACTTTCTTGCATCAAGGCAAGTATACTCGTGACCTCCTGAGGCGCTTCGATATGTCTGATGGGAAGCCGGTGATGACTCCTATGGTCACCACTACTGTCCTCGAGCCCGATGAGGATGGTGAGACTGCTGATCAAAAGGACTTTTGGAGCATGATCGGCTCCCTCTTGTACCTCACTGCTTCGAGGCCGGACATACATTTTGCTGTGTGTCTGTGCGCTCGATTTCAAGCTTCTCCTCGCACCTCTCACCGCCAGGCGGTCAAGCGCATCTTCAGGTACCTTCGTGCTACCACTGATTATGGTAATTGGTACTCTTCCTCTTCTTGTCTATCTCTTAGAGCCTTTTTCGATGTCGACTTTGCTGGCTGTAGGATAGATAGGATGAGCACTTCTGGCACTTGCCAATTCATTGGCACTTCTCTTGTTTCTTGGTCATCTAGGAAGAAGTCCGGAGTTGCCTGATCCACGGCGAGGCCGAGTATGTTCTTTGAGCAGTGCTCTGGATGAGATCGACCTTGCGGGACTATGGGTTAGAGATAGAGAGTGTGCCACTTTTCTGTGATAACACTTCTGCTATTTGCATTGCTAAAAACCCAGTACAACATTCCCGGAACAAGCATATTGATATTAGATATCACTTCCTTAGAGACCATGTGGAGAAGGGAGATATCGTGCTTCAGTTTGTAGAGAGTGACCTCCAGTTAGCCGATATCTTCACCAAGCCTTTGGATAGCTCCAGATTTCTTGCCTTCAGGAGTGAGCTTGGAGTCGTGAGCCCTTACAGGCTTTCGTGAGGGGGAGCTGGTTTGTATATTATGTAAAATATTGTTCCATTCCAGCTTTTCTTTTCTCTTTGTGTTTTCTTCTAGGTGATTTTGGGCTTATTTTTTCTTGAGTTGAGTTCACTCACATAGACTTCTGGTATGCTTTGCATTGACCTCTTATCTTGTGTTTTAGGTTGCTATCATGCGTGATTAGTTGTTCTCTCTTCTCTCTAGGTTGAGTTCCCTCACAGACTTATAAGTCTAGCAGGTGTTGGGCCTCCTGGGTAGACAGGGTCTATGTGCACTCCTTAGTTGGGATCTAGAGTCAGCTTCCCTATGTCAGTCACTAGGGAAGATAAGAGCGAGTCTGAGCCGTAGTGAGTCTCTTCTATCTTATCTATGCTCAATAGCCATCCAGTTTTGCAGTTTCTCGACTTCATCACCTCATTTTGTTTTTCTGGTTGTTATTGAGTTTATTTGGGTTTTCCTTATGCCTAATCTTGATAATAACTCAACTTTAACCAGATTTGAGCTTAAAATTGATTCTTTTGTTGAGGGAGAGTTTGAAAATCTGTTCATGTATTGCATTTAGACTGCATTTTCTGTTTTATGAGCTTTGTTTATTATGCAATTGACTCAATCTTCATGAAATACATCATGCTATATATTTTGAAGAAAATCACTAGCTTAGATATGTCCAAGTCCATTTATCATGCTAAGCTTATTAAAATCTGAAAAATTTGAAAGCTTTAAATGAAAACTTGACGAAACATGTTGCTTTTACTTACTAAGTTTCTTCTCTAGGGGTTTTTACCATGAATTGTGAAATTTTGGATTTCTCTAGAGTTCCTATAGCAACTTGGGTGAAATTTGTTTGATCCATATTTGAGTCCTTCAGAATTGCTCATATGTGCAAAATTGAAAATTAAAAAAAAATTAACTCTTTTGTGCAAAATTGATCTCAACACTTTATATTCACGAGATTGCTTCCTATTGCACTTGGGATGAAGTTGGAATATATTATGTATGACCAAAATCATTCTCTTAAGAGTTACTCTTGAGATGATCGAAAATGGCTTGAGTCAATTTTAAAAAAAATGCAAATATCAAACACATAAGTGGGTAAAGAATGCAAATAATGTCAAACATTTGCACCCCGCTATGTTTTTTAAAGTCTTAAATTTTTTTTGCATAAATTGAAAAATGAGCTTGAAGGACCTTATATGCACTTCAAAATTCCCCAAAGTGTTGAGTAGGTTGAACTATAGGTTTTCCATTTGATCCTTGAGTGGTTTTGCTTCTAGCTTTGAAAGTTTGCTAAGTTTTGCACTTGTCAAATCATGCTAAAATGAAATATTGTAAAACTAAGCTTTTTCATAAAATGTATTGGTCTTGGACATGTCTTAGTTTAGTCATTTTCTGAAATTGACAAGCTTGGTGTAATATCTTTCCATTTTGATCAATTGGATAATCTTCAAAGCTCTTTCGATTGCATTTCATGCATACATAAAAAATTGATGCCTATATTGCCAAAAGGGGGAGAAAACGTAGAAAAGGCATCACTAAAAAGAAAAAAATGTGAATGCTTATTTGGTTATTATGATCTTTGTAAAACTATGCTACTACTTCTATTGGATCATAATCTCATAATCACATTTGACATGTTTAGTTGGATTTTAGAGTTCTTATTGAAAACTTGCTCTTTCTTAAATTTAACTCTAAAATCTAAATTCCTCTTCGTCAACCTGGTCATGGTTCCAATTTCTATCTTTGGACCAAGTTTTACTTTGCAACTAAAAAATTGCTTTCTTCTTCATCCTCTTCAAACTCAAATCATATGCCTTTTGTTGTGTTTGTCAATATACTCATCAAGGGGGAGATTGAAGGACCATGTGGAGGTCTATCCAGATTTGTGATGAGTATTTGACTAAATTTGAGCTTTGGTTGCTCTTGTTTGAGTTTGATTTGAAATGGATTTTCAATTGGAAGCAATTTGAGGTCTTCTCTGTTTTCCCGGTGTTACCGGCTAGAACGAGTAAAAGTGAATTTTAATGAGTGGACTTTGATGGATTTATTGCACATCTTTGTGGGCATTGCTATGTGAGAAGTTTCCTTTTTTTTATGGTTGCAGGTCGACGATGCTAGATCATGGTGAGGCGAAGGATGACCGGGACTAGGCGAGGAGCGTCGGAGGTCCAGACGGTCGGTGATCGCCGGAAGATGATCGAAGACGGAGTCGTGGCCAGCCGTGAAGACAAGGAACGGATGAGATGCTAGCTAGACGCTGCGTGGATCAATGAGGACCATTGGATGTTGGTCTAGTTGATAGGTTAGCGGGTCTAGTTAGTATGCTTTCAGAACCGTGCAAGAAAACCCATTATGTGTTGTGGGTTTTGGGTGAACCCTTGCATGGTTGGTTGAGTGGGTTAATCCTAGCCCTTGATGGATGCTCTAGGGTTTAGAGCCTTATCCAAGGGTGGTAGGTGGCCCAAGAGTTGTATAAATAGGGGTGGAGGGGTAGCCTTCCCCTTTTGAAGGTTTTGAGGTTTTTTATGCTCGTTTGAGCTTTGAACACATGAAATGTGAGGCTTTGTAACATCTCCTTCCAGAAATGAAATGTTCTTCATTTATATTCATGTTTCATTTCCTTTTCGCATTTACATTACGCATTTAAATTATGCAATTTGAATTCAGCATTTACTTTCCCGCATTTACATTCTCGCAATTTACTTTATTGCAATTTGGATTTGCCTCCCCTCCTTCTAAATGTTGTTCTTCTTGAATGTCTTGAGGGTGTTCATATGGTTTTACATCTTTCTTGCACACTAGGATAGACTACATATCAAGTTTTTATCAAATTGCAAATCTGTCCAGAACTTGTTCTTCACGCAGCAGTCAGTCTTTGATTTTTATAAAACTCTATAAAAATCCTTTTTAAATGATTCTTGTTGTAAAAGGTGCATGACTCATATATCCATGTCTGGAAACAATTTTGAGTCCACTGGTTGCACCGTTTGAGCGCTATGAAGTGAAAGCCAAGCCTCAAATATTTTGGTCGAAGTTCCTAACTATCTTTAATGCATGATTTTTCATGTTTATTATACAAAGCTTTTTGAGGTTATTTTTAGTGGAGTGTTTCAAGACCCAACTTCTCATAGGGAGAAACAATTCTCAAAAAATTTAGAGCAACAGAAACTCACCAACCACCTGGTCCAATTGAGGATAATTCCTGGAAAATCTGCTTTTACTTTTCTGGAAAGAGACTTTGGTGTTTTAGCTCTATCTCTTTTAGAAAAGTAGTCTTTGAGTTGATTCCTCTTTGTTTGGATACTTGACATCCAGGATTGTGATTGAAAAATCTCTCGCATGATTCATAGTTCTCATCCATGCAAGCTAGGGGTACACATAGTTGTCTAATTGTTCGGGTTTTGGAGGGTGTGCGAATCTGAGAAACACCATTTTGAAGGAAAATCTTTGGTTGTTTCATATTTTTATTGCAAGATTGTTTGGAGTAATTTGAGTGGGGGAAAATTTTATTTGGGATCATTCAACCCCCCCCCTCTGATCGCCATTTCGATCTTTCAATATATGCACTACCATATTCTGGAAAAATATTTAATTTACACTTTGCTTTGCATCTAATTTTCACTAGTGCAATAACCGTAAGTATTATAGTCGACCACAACTCATGTTATGTATAATTCTCATGAAGCACTTAAATTATTTATTGAACATATATAAGGGCACATACACCGAAAGTTTCAGATGATAAAATAAGCAATAGATTAGATTATATTACAAGGGCATTACAATAGTGTAGAAATTGCTTGACGAACTAACTAACGAAAGAACTGTTTGTCATGGTGGAACAAGTGATCGTTCTGCCTATCTGTGTAGAGCGGGAATGATGTCTGGTATTTTCTGCATATTACATCACCTGTGTAAATTTCGCTATTTGTTCGACACCACTCAATCCCTACTATGAAATAACTCCATGGGGATCCGTAGTGCTCCCAGCTATCGCTGATTGGGTGGCCTGTGCCGTACATCTCGGGTGTGTAAGACATAATTTTTTGGTCTTTTTTATGTGGTTTTCTACCCTCCCATATGGGCATGTCATCCAGATTCTCGACGTCCGCTATGTTAATACCACCCAGGTTCCCGGATGGTCTGCGTAACGTGTCAAGGATTTTTTGCGTGGTGTGGACCTCGGCCGGCTGCTTGCCCTTATCCCTTCCTCTTCGAGAGGAGGTACCCTCTTGCACTTCTGGTGCGCTGGCCATTGGTGGAGACTTGCCGAGACGCCTGCTCTGTTTTGGCTCGCACTCCACTATATGGTGCAGGAGGTGTGTGTTGGGCTTATCCTTGTACAACTAGAAGCGTGCCCTGCAGTCAATGCAGTATGCCCGCTGTGGTCGTTGAATAATACCGTAGGCGTACTCGTGGTCTGGCTTTTCTGGGCGGTAGTAGCACCACGGAGAGGGTTGCTCCCACCAGTTATCCCATACAGGAAGTTTGATAAGTGGGTGGTACGTCTCCAGGTCCACCCAGTTGAAGTAGCCGCACCATTCATCCTCGGCCAAGGGGCACCAGAAGAATCTCTGGTCCGCTAGATCATCGTGGCTGGTATCAACCACTCCCTGCAAGCAGTGTTCGCAAAAGTCGAGGCTTTCGGGTGGCCCTTGAGGAGGTTTGTCCTTTGATTTGAGCAATTTCGTAATTTTCTTTTTGAACTCCTGTATGCGATGAACTGGTTTAGAATTACTACTTTGTGAGTGAAACATGAGTATGTCGCATGAAACTCACCGATTGGTTGGCCCCTTGCCCACCAGCCCTGAACTCTGGTCGATCTAGAACGGAGACATATCCTGGCGGCCTCTCCCACCGGGTGAAGTTCTCGGGCGAAGCGGGGTAGGCGTCATGGCAGTTGTAGATAAATTTGTGGTCATGTCGTTTCGGCCCGTCGATCCATTGAAAGAAGCAACACCGGTCGTTGTGCTGAAAAAAGAAAGAACGATGCATGAAATGGTACTGTTACCCTGTATTGTATGGACACCAGTAGGTTTACCCGGTAGGGGCGGGCACAACAGTAGTGAGCGCGGGTAGCCGTCTCTCCGTGGGTAGATTGCATCATCTTCGCCGGAAGGTTACAGTTGCATTTGGGTCGGGGCAACTCCGGCAGAACTAGGGCGTCAACGCTACTGGCATCCGGGTATTCGGGGGCAGAATAAGTTCTGCTTGCTGAAGAGGCGACGATAGAACGACATCATGCCCTAATTTGTGTAGATTCAGCCGACGTTTATTGCTGGTTTGGCGGTGTTGGATGTCTACCCCTCGGCCGATTTTATAGTGGTGGTGAGGGGTTACTCCACACAACTACAGCACTTGTCGATTTTGACGGCCTGGCATCCTCTGTGAAAAGCTGCACAACATTTCACCCATCATCAAAACTACATGACCTGTCACCTTCTGAGAAAAGTTGCACGACTTGTCACCCTTTGAGAAAAGCTGCACGACCTGTCACCCTCTGTCAAAGGCTACACGACGTGTCACCCTCTGTCAAAAGCTGCACGACGTGTCACCCTCTATCAAAAGTTGCACGACCTGTTACCCTCTGTTGGCCTGAGATGGGTAGTGTTTTGTCGCTTGGTGGTGTTGTCGAATCAGTTTGAGAAAGCTGATAGTAGCGTGCTGTCACATCGCATTGCGAAGGCTGTGGTGTGCGTCGTCTAATCGTCCACTCTGAGAAAGCGTGCAGACAGACAACACATGGGTGATTTGACATGACTACGAGCTACAATTAAAAATTTCGACAGCTTAAGAGTAGCTGACATCACTGTATTACGAAGATGACAACACATGAGTGATTTGACAACACTAGTAGATATAATAAATTAGGAAAGACAACTTCAGAGAAAGCTGGCATCGATTTATTTTAAATTTGGCAACACAAGAGTGATTTGACTTGACACATTGGGGGGCAGAGAACATTTCACACATAATCAAAGCCAAATGACTACATACTGGGTGGATTGGGGCATCTCCTACGGTCGTGTCCAGGTTGTTTACATAATTTGCATTTTCGCAAACCGTCCACCGCATCCATGTCACCTTGCAATCTGGTGCCCCTTGGCCTCCCATGCTATGTGCGTCTAGTCGCAGGATATGGTTTCTAGGTTGGGCCTTCCATAATCTTGTAGTTCGCTCCGATTGTGAACGAACTCATCTTCGGACGCCATGTGTTCTTCAAAGCATGCGCGGTGTAGTAAGGCGAGATGAACTGTGATGCATCGTTCCCACCCATGTCGCGACATGCGGCGAGCACATGGGAGCACAGAATGTGTTGAACCTTCGGCTTGTTGCACGTGCACGTCACTTGCTCGCCCCCTAGCTGACATTGTTGTACGGTGTCCCCCGCGAGATACCCGGATGCATGTCTGTGCTTGCACATGACCTCAAATTTATTTGTCCCCAGGTCATAAATCCTTGTGCGGTGGAAGTGCGCCTTTTTCCTTCTCTCCACGAGCATCTTCTCCACTCTAGGTGCGTACGTGGTGACGCAAGCCTCGACCGTGTTACCGCGACCTCGAAAATAATCAACCGCCCGGTAGAATGTGAGCTCAATGATTGAACACACCGAAAGAGAGCGCACACCCTTCAGTACGTTGTTAAACTCCTCCGCTATGTTCATTGTCATCACGTTGTACCTATGATGGTGTATGTCAGCTTGTATGGAAATGAATACAAGGAGGTGAAATGATTTGCATTAAGTTATGGTTCGTCCATACCTCGCTCCGTTCGTGTCGTGGAGTAGCGCCCACCATTTGCGAACAGAGTTGCAGCTCCTGGGATTGGTCATCCTCCATCATCTTTCGTGTGGTCTCGTGCAGCTGCGTCCATATCGCGTTGAACTTGTGTGCTTGGTTCTGTAGGCACATAGCATTGAATCTCTTGACCAGGGCCTTGTTCTTGTACCTTGTGCACAGGTTCGCACCAAGGTGGCGCATGCACCATCTTCTCTCGACATCAGGCCAGCTAGTCTCGGAGGATGTGCTGTCGTGCATGACATCTAACGCATAGAGGAGGCCTTTGTTCCTGTCCGAGACAACGCATACGCGCTCCTGGGTACCGACGACCCGGCTCATGAGTAGAGTCAGGAACCACAACTAACTGTCATTATTCTCGCTCTCGACGAGAACGAACGCCACTGGGAGGATTTGGTTATTTGCATCAGCAGCGAGTGCAGTCAGCAGTGTCCCGTGGAACTTCCCACTCAGGAATGTCCTGTCCACGCATATGACTGGTCTACATACCTAAAAGCTTCGATGCATTGAATGAATGACCAGAATATCCTGATGAGGTACCGGTCCGTCGAGCTGACGGACCAGTCTTCTAGTATGATGGGCTCATCAGCCACTGCGAACTGAGTGGCCGGGTTCATCATGGTGATCTTCTGTAGCAACCTAGGGGCATAGTTGAAAGACTCCTCGAATCCCCCAAAAAGCATCTTCAATACCTTCTGCTTCGCTCTCCAAGCTGTATGGTACGTGATGACCATCCCAGTTTTAGTCAAGACCTCCTCCATAATTTTATGGGGAGTCATCCCTATGTCGCTTCCAACGATGGACACGAGGATCTGGGCTACAAACCTCGCATACACAAGTCGGATCATGTTCCTTACAGACTCCTTCGTGAACGTATGAGGCCTATTTCTACTTATGACAAAGTAGTCTTCGTGCTTGGCTCTGTGAACTTGTACAAAAAAGGGACAATCTGGATACTTTGTGCACCTAACCTCGTACGAGGAGGACTCCGACCGGAGACGAGTGTGCTCCCGTCTTGTCATGACGTGTAGGATCGAAATATACTAATCTAGCAATCAGAGGGGGGGTGAATGCTTGCGCGGAAGCTAAAATAAAATTTTTATGATTTTTGAAACACCCCAAACAAACTCGGATAGCTTAATTTGAATTCAACAAAAACCTTATTGCGCCGGACCAAACTTTTACTTGTACGCCGGACCAAACTTCGCTTCGGACAGAAAGTTTTGCATGTACTACAGACCAAATTTCTACTGTAGCAAAACCAAATCAATACACTCCAGACCAAACGAGATAGACTGATATATGTTCACTAAAACTAAGATTTCCGAATATCTAACCGTTAGATTGATATGAAATTTTAACTGTAGAAACTAGATTCAATGCCAAAGCTAACACAAAAAGAATTAACTCAATCGAACTTATGGATCTGGAGTTATATTCTTTGCAAGACGACTGAAACGAAAACCGATCTAACAGCGACGGACCAAATCAAACTAGCTACGGACCAAACTCAAACAATGCGATTAACCGAAGATCCCACCATTGGATTAGTGTGAAATTATAACTGAAGAAACTAGATTCAATTATGAATCTAACCCAACAAGAATCAACTCGATCGGACCGACAAATCAAAAGATATTAACCTCGCAAGCATGCAGTGACAGATTATGACGAGAACTGACCAAACCCCAATTTCGTGATAAATCACAATCTACAAAAGATTAACCAATGAAACTTTTAGAAACTCTAATTTGATACTCTAGGAAGGTTTTGTATAGATCAAATCAATATTAAACTTGTTGAAACAAGAGAGACAATGAATCAATCTATAAAAACAAAACCGGGCAAACAAACCATAATCGAACACGAGCAGTAATCACGAGTTCTTGTAGCTTCATGAAAATCAGAGCGCGGCTTTTCCTATGCTCGGTGTCATTCTTTGGCGTGAAACAAAAACAGCGAGAAAGAAGTCACATGATCGGGAACTTGAGTGCAAGGAACATGCAGGAGGTCTCGTCACCAAGCCAAAAGGACTAGAAATTGATTTTTATTTCCTTTTGTCTAATCTGGTTACAGTACTCCAAACAAAAGAGTACAACCCTAAAAGAAAAACTCAGCGCTCATGATAAACAGGAGACACCTCCCCCTATTTATACTGAGCAAACATAAAGGGATTGAATACAACTCTACTTCCAACATGGAAAGAGCTTGTATACATCTCAACCTGGCCCAACATAGCCAAAAACATCTCTTGCACGTATGTACAGCCCACATGCTATAAATATGTGACTAACCAGCCGCCATGTGCATGTTCTCTAGCCCGAACGTTACGCATGACATCCTTGACCACCAAGACCTCGATTCCTCTCTGAATCTAGTCCCGAACCTCAGTTCCTCCATGAACCTAGTTCCGGTCCCGTCATCGACCACGTTCGCCCTCAAGCAACACCTGCACATGAATAAACAAGAAACAATTCCGAGCACAAATCCACGACTTGACTCAACATCAGTCCATGCAAACACTCACACGAGCGCATTGCATCAAGCAAAACCAATATCATGCTATCACCAGCATATCAAATAATCATCAGACATAGCACATGCAAGCACCACACATGCCATAATCACAACCACTTTGCAAAGCCAATTTCATTAGTAAGCCAATTTTTTAGCTCGTGATTTCACAATCTCCCCTTTGATGAAAACATTGGCAACACCACTTAGAATTGAACATTGGCATTCATCTCACAAGAAATGTTTTTGAAATTAAAAAGTTCTAAAATCAAAAGACAAAGTGAAAAACACAAAATCTCCCCCTTTGACAAATATGCAAAGTGAAAAACTCCCCTAGGTGAAAATAAGAAAAATCTCCCCCTAAGAAGAAAAGTGTGAGTGAATGATTGAATACCACTTGTACAAGAACATGTGCATGTGTAAAGTGCATGTATAAAGTTCTCCAAAAAAATCTCCTCCAAAATTCTCCAGAGTGGCAAAGTTCTCCCCCTTTGACAATGGATTTATCAAGAACACAACAGAGAGAAAACAAAATCTTTTTATTTTTTTAAGGTTTGACAATTTTTTTTATGTAATGAGCATTCTAAGACATCCACAAATGTTGCAAATTCATCACCAAGCCATGCTATCAAGAATACTTGCACCCTCAAATCTACACAAAGACAATGTAGAGTAAGCATAACTAGAAATCAAGTAAGCATGTCTAACATGTTTCTCATTTTTCTTGTTTTGCTCAATCAAGGAAGCATGATTTTTCCTAAGCAAAGTGAGCTCATTGTAAATTAAGTCACATGATTTGCAAGCATCATCATCAGGAATCAAAGATTTAAGTCTAGCAATTTCAGCATTCTATGATTCAATAATAAAATCATGTTTCTTGATTTTCTTATCGCGTTTATCAAGCAATTTACCAAGACGAGCAACAGCTATGGCTAATTCATCATAAGAAGGCTCTACCTCATTGAAGTCATTTGTCGTGGTCATCTTGATGAGCTTTCATCACTTCTTGCCATAAGACACAAACCAGTAAATTCACGCTTGGTTGGCGTTGTTGTGTCTTCTTCACTACTTCCCGAGTCCACATCGCTCAAATTGACTTGTTCAAGAGCGGAAAGAACTCGTGGACAACTTTTGATTCGAAAACTTCTTTTCTTATTGTTGCTTTGCTTGGAGAAGCTTTCTTCTTGTCGTTCCTCCTGTCCTTTTCTTCTTTTGAATTTTTACCTGAAATTTTTGGACAATTCGGACGAATGTGGTTGAGATCGCCACACTCGTAGCACCTAGGAGGATCACCGCCTACTCTCTTTCTTATTCTGATATTCTGCAAAGCTTTATTAAAGCGAGAAAAGAGTAGTGCCAAATCTTCTTCAGGGAATTCTTCAATTTGTTCATCTGTTAAAGACGACAAAGAGGACAAAGCAAAGCTAGAAGAAGAATTAGAATTTGACATGTTAGGGTTAGAGATCAAAGCAATTGATTTAGAATTACCTTTCCTAGCAAGAACATCTAATTCATGAGTCTTCAACTTAGAGTAAAGAACATCTAATGTGAGTGTGCTCATGATAGTAGATTCTTGTATAGATGTTACCTTCATCTCCCACACTGACATGTCCAAAACACTAAGCATTTATCTAGCATTAGCAGCATCGTCATAGCTAACCCCAACAGCACGTAAATTGCTAAGAATTTTATTAAAGCGTGCAAAAAATGTTAGTGTTATGCCCTTGAGGCAATCATTTAGATGATTGTAACATGACTATGTTTATGAATAATAATATGATTATTGGTCCAATGAATGTATATCATTGTATTGATCAACAAGTATGTGACTTGCTTATGAAGCTCTTTACTTAATGATGTAATTCGATAAATATCTCTGATCGGATATCATCGTATAGGACAACGATGAATAGATCAGCACATGTAGTGATTGATGATCATGCTTCGTAGATCATGGGATATGGAGATATCATCTATACATTGTGGACGCATGTTGAAGAACATGGGTTAGATAGACCCGCAATGGGATACTGCGAGAATGTTTCATTCTTATGTGTCATCGATGTATCTCATACCTAGTAGATGTATGATCCTTAGACACTGAGATTGTCATATTCCCTACATGTGTAATAGTTTTCCTTGGGGCTATCAAACACTACTTCCTAACCGGATAGTTATAAAGGTAGCTTTCATGTTTACTATGAAGCGTGCGAGAGGAAGTGAGCGATCAATATGGAATTTGCCACTCCAATGAAACGGAGATATATGACAAGGCCACTCATGTGATATGATTAAGGAAGTGCATGGCCATGCCGTGATTGAGGAGTCAATCACAACTTATTAATATATCACGGATACGAGAGATGGATTGAATCATCTAAGGATGACATGCTTCTGCCTTGAGATCAATCTTCATATACTTGGCAAAGGGATTATTGCATGAGTACTTTTGATAGGTTACATCGATTTGATCATAGTATGTTTGGGAGTTGGCATACTTTGCAAGAAGCCACTACCAACTATTGGATTGAAAAGGAGTTTTGAATCCACGCCCAAGCGTACGTGAACTGCAGGTCACACACTTAATGGGTGGGACGCATTAATTTGGATTGGATCCGTAATTAATGAACCTCGTGGGCTTAGCACGATGGGCCCTAGTTTAGGTTTCATCTCGTGGCTATATAAGTAGGGGAGGAGGAGGCGCAGGTGTGCTTTCCCACGGTTTAGGAGTGATTCACTCGAAACCCTAGCCTACTCCTCTCGCAGCCCGCCGAGCGACAGTGCTTGCACACCGACGCACGGGTTCCATCTCGGACGTGTGGACTCTGCGGTGACGCTCTTGCAAGCGCGGCGTGGGAGGGCGATCCACGACAAGGCGAGGACGATCCACTACATGGGCGCAACGATCGCGGCGAGGACGATCCACTACATCGACGCGCGAAGGATTCCGCAACTGCGCGTCTAGTGGTAATCTTATCTATGATCCCCTTCTTTCGAGTAGCTTTCTGGTTACGCGGTAGTTTTTTTTTGTGCTAGCATAGCATTCCGCGTTCCTCTTAAAAAAAGTCATCTACAGACTCACCAGGTTTCATCTCGAAACGCATATATTCTTTTTTGTAAATATCTTGGCGAACCTCTTTGACAGTGTTTGATCCTTCCTGATAGTCACAAAGAGATTTCCATACCTCATATGCGGATCGAAGATGAACCACTCGGTCGAAGTCGCTGCGTCCCAAGCCTTGGATGATCAAGTTGCGCGTCTTGCTGTTTGCTTCAACATGTGCGCGATTAACGTTGTTGACGTTGTCGTTCTCAGGAACTTCGTACGGCTTGTAAACCTTCTCCCAAATTGCGAAGCCCTGCGCTTGAATGTACACCTCCATCTTGGACTTCCAAAACTGAAAATCAACACCATCGAAAACACAAGGTTTTGTCGAATACCTATCCATCTCTATGATTTCTAATCACCGGTTAAGAATAATAAGAAAAACAACCTTGCTCTGATACCACTTGTAGGATCGAAATATACTAATCTAGCAATCAGAGGGGGGGTGAATGATTGCGCGGAAGCTAAAATAAAATTTTTATGATTTTTGAAACACCCCAAACAAACTCAGATCGCTTAATTTGAATTCAACAAAAACCTTATGCGCCGGACCAAACTTTTACTTGTACACCGGACCAAACTTCGCTTCGGACAAAAAGTTTTGCATGTACTACGGACCAGATTTCTACTGTAGCAAAACCAAATCAATACACTCCAGACCAAACGAGATAGACTGATATATGTTCACTAAAACTAAGATTTCTGAATATCTAACCGTTAGATTGATATGAAATTTTAACTGTCGAAACTAGATTAAATTCCAAAGCTAACACAAAAAGAATTAACTAAATCGGACTTATGGATCTGGAGTTATGGTCTTTGCAAGACGACTGAAACAAAAACCGATCTAACAGCGACGGACCAAATCAAACTAGCTACGGAACAAATCAAACTAGCTACGGACCAAACTCAAACAATGCGATTAACCGAAGATCCCATCGCGACATACTGTAGCGCCGGCTTTACCTTCGCCGGTGTCATTCTTTGGCGTGAAACAAAAAGCGACCCGAGTAAAGAAGTCGTAGTAGTCGGGAACTTGTGGTGCAAGGAACATGCGGAGGTCTCGTCACCAAGCCAAAAGGACTAGAAATTGATTTTTATTTCCTTTTGTCTAATCTGGTTACAGTACTCCAAACAAAAGAGTACAACCCTAAAAGAAAAACTCAGCGCTCATGATAAGCAGGAGACACCTCCCCCTATTTATACTGAGCAAACATAAAGGGATTGAATACAACTCTACTTCCAACATGAAAAGAGTTTGTATACATCTCAACCTGGCCCAACATAGCCAAAAACATCTCTTGCACGTATGTACAGCCCACATGCTATAAATACGTGACTAACCAGCCTCCATGTGCATGTTCTCTAGCCCGAACGTTCCGCATGACATCCTTGACCACCAAGACCTCGATTCCTCTCTAAATCTAGTCCCGAACCTCAGTTCCTCCATGATCCTAGTTCCGGTCCCGTCATCGACCACGTTCGCCCTCAAGCAACACCTGCACATGAATAAACAAGAAACAATTCCGAGCACAAGTCCACGACTTGACTCAACATCAGTCCATGCAAACACTCACACGAGCGCATTGCATCAAGCAAAACCAATATCATGCTATCACCAGCATATCAAATAATTATCAGACATAGCACATGCAAGCACCACACATGCCATAATCACAACCACTTTGCAAAGCCAATTTCATTACTAAGCCAATTTTTCAGCACATGATTTCACATGACGGAATAGTTGCTAAGAAATTGAATAGCCTCCAGCTTGTTACGGAACCGTTGTCCAGTTTGGACATCGTTCTGGGAGTACCCCCACGCGGATATGTTACTGTAATCCATGAGGGTACAATCCAGCTGACCGATGGCCCTGAAGTAATGTATAGCCGGTGTTGGGTCATCATTGTCTACCGCTTCTTCATCCTCGCTTCCACCATCTTCATCATCCATGCATTCCCCATCCACCTCCGCCGCCTCAGCTTCTTCTTTACCTCCCCCCAATGCCCCCTCCTCTACAATTGCTGGATTGGGTGGTGCATGTGATATGTCATGTTCTACTGCTCGGGAGGTAGAGGCCTCCTCTCCGGGCTCGTGTCGTGGCAATATCTCCACGTATACTCCTACCTCAAAATTCTCTTCACCCGGTTTGCGGACATACAAAGCCCACGCGCTTTCATTCCATAGCGGGAAGAGCGTGTACACAACCATCGAGCTGTTAGGGACAAACCGTGGACGAACCCCATCGAAATGAACTCTATGCGTCTCAAGGTTCACACGCAGTAGAGCGATGACATGTGATTTGAGCTACCAGAGTTCGTTCGGGGTGGCTATTGTGCTATTTACGTGCAGATAGTTATCAATCCTCACGACTCTCCCGTTCAAAACTACGGTCCATTCTCCGAAATAAATTTTAACAGGCATGTCCATCTGTAGCAAATATCGCACTATTAATGTACTAAATACCTTAATAACACAAAAATAATATACACTCATGATGATTTCTAACTAACCTTCTCTAAGCTGTACCAAAGATCAATAGAGCTAGAGCAATGTACCAATAAATCTTCTTGAAGATTACCTGTAATATTAGAATCCCGAATGAAATAAATAAAAAAATTTAAACTTTGTGAAAACTTCAACAAACTATGAACACCAACAAACTAATATCTCGTCTTCGGGCTCACTGTTTGCCTTGCCTTGCCTTCACGCTCTCTGTTGTTGTGAACGTTACAATGCCATCGCGAAGGATTTATAGCAAGGGAAAGGAAGGATGCAGCTCACAGGAATTCATTCAGTCGGTGCTTTCGGCACTCGATGATCGCCCGTGAGATTCCCTGTCGCCAAATGCGGTCTTGGGCGCAGGGAACCGGGCGGCGTGGCGGCGGCGGGAGCTGTGGCGCGGCGACAGCGGGACGAGGCGGTGTGGTGGCGGCGGAGCGAGGCGCAGCGACTGGGATCAGGGAGTGCGGGCGCAAGTCCAGACACGTGGCGGTCGGCGGGAGCATGGGCACATTGGGTGCTAGAAAATTGGTCGACTGGGCGACGCGCGGAGAAAATAGCCAAAACAGCTTTGTAAGGACGATTAGACAATTATACAGCAGCGCCTCTATCGGCAGCAGTTCTCACAGTCACCCATGTAGTGCCCATTAACTGAGGCATGAAAATACCTGTTTGCCCCTCCCGTTGTGCTTCACGCAGGTTAGTGTAAATATTAGTACATTGAAGCACGGTAGTTGTACATGAACAATACAAATAATAATGGTAAATGCATAATGGTGAAGTATCCAAGAAATAGTAGAATAACAGCACTGTTATTAGTAAAAAATTTAGTACCATTTAGCACTAAAAAATATGGCAGTAGCAGTAACATTCGTGTTACGTAAAATTATGGGAAGAAGAAAATTAAACCTATGACTGAATTGTCGAAAGCGAGAACAAGGAGATCTGGTTGTGGTTTCTAGGAAATGTCAAGCAGGCAGTTGTCCAGGACCACCCGAAGGCGTGCCTCATCACAGATAGGCATGCTGGGTTAATGTTCACCATTAGCACCATGCAAGGAGGTACACAACCAAATTATACAAAAATATCCAAATTACAACATGCTTATCATGTATAATCCGTTAGCGCAAACACCCTAAATGTTAATTTTACCATGGCCGTATTATATGAAAACGAGTTTGGAAGCCTTTAACTCCCGTGCTCCAGCTTTTTCAGGGCGATTAGACAACTCACGGGTGTGTAGCTTTGTCAGACCGATTAGACAAGTCATAGGTAGCAGCTTTGTCAGGCTGAGTTTTCATTTCAATATGAGGCCTGAAGAACCTAACACGAAGAAGAGATTGTATAAACATTGTCCCGTCGATTGTATGCACTGCCTCTATAAGTAAGCCTTCATACCAGCTCTGCTTACACAAATCCTCATCTTCATCCTATTCCTTGCCTACAAAGGCCATGTCTCAAACGGCGAGCTCAGGAAATCGGAGAGCCCGTGCGCTTGCCACTACAAGGCAAGTCGATTGTCCTAATTGACATGTGCAATCTAATGTGTTCTACTCCAACGCTAAGACAAATAATGGGCGGGTGTTCTACAAATGCCCTTTTTCTCCGTAAGTGAAAAGTTTGTTTCCTCCCTTTTTCCTGTTGGACTTGTGTAGTTCTTTAGATAGATCTCATTTCTTTGCACAGCCTAAAAGCATGTCAACCTCATCACGTAGGCTGGAGGGTGCCAATATTTCCAGTAGGCGGACACCATGGACACCTCGGTGCAGCGTGCAACAACCACAGTACCATAGAGGATGCATCCTACTATGGAGGAGAGGATGGACCCTATGCTCGAGCAAAAAGGCTGAACATACTGATGTTCAAAATAGACCGTATTTTAGATAATGTCAAATGGTTGGAGAAGATTGTGTGTGCGACTATCCTTGTTGTACTGGTAGCTATTCTTGCGAAGTAGTTTGTTTCCTACAAAGGAGACATAGTTGGTCATGGATGTCTTTTGAAGAGGTTTCCAGATATCATCTTTTGATTTGTTAACTAATGTATAAGTCAATTAGCTACCATCGCTTTCAGCTTTTTCAGCCAGATTTCACTACTCGTGGTATGTTTTTCATGGTCATATAAGCCTTTTCAGCATCCCATAAAATACCGTGTCTAAAGGGGAAATAGTCATGGAATAGCTCAGAAACATTCTCTGATATCTGTACTAACGTAATCTGCAAAATTAAAGCATATAAATATTGTCACAACAAATACCCTAAATGACCACAAACTGGACATATTTCATAACACGTAAGCCTTTCCGACGGCTCGTAAAACAACTCGTCTAAACACAAATTTTGAGGGAAATTGTCCAGAAACATACTTCACTACATGGACAGCCAAATTATAGGAATATATCGAAATTGGTGATAAAAACGAAATCATTAATCACTTGGTTGAATTGTACGAATGAATAGTGTTTAATTCTTAATTGATTTTGTATGAAAAGCTTATTTGAATATATCAAATCTAGTTAGATTAGGTTACTGGTTACATATACAGTGTTTTTAAGAAGATATTGGTGATATAAATACTTTAAATATAGATTTCTTCATTGTTTTCGAGTCGTTTATGCATATTATAGCTTACGGAAATTTTATTACTTAAGGTTGTTCGGTTATTAAGATTTATATGAAAAACATAATGAAATAAGGTTATTTCTTTTGAATATGGTAATCTATACTTTGGTTAGCATTTCTAAACTAATTTGATGAATTTTAGTGTTTAGCTGAGGTATTATATTCATTGCTGAAAAGGCTTATATAGCTTTAAAGTCTGTTATACAAAATCGGCCAAATGTGTATGAATTACCTTATCACTTAAGGGTTTTATACTAATAATACATTGATGGACGGCAAGTGGTAAATAAAATATTTTTCCAGAATACAGTAGTACATATTCTAAATATCATTTATAAGCTATTTTACATGAGGTTTGCATTTAGACGAGTTACTTACAGGCTGCCGAAAATGCTTCAATGTTTCTAATATTCAGAAAGCTTAACGCTTAAGGTTATTTTGCTACCGAGTTTTATATGTAAATCATAACATAATGATATTCTATTTTCATAATATGGTAGTATATACTTTGGGGAGTATTTCTAAACTGGTTTTGTAACTTTTAGTATTTAGACGAGTTATTTTATCTGTCATTGAAAAGGCTTAAATGATCATACGGAGAAAGTTATAACGAGTCAGATTTCAATCTTAAATTGCACTACACTATACGTGATTATTAACTCATTTTTCTGGCATTAGCAGGGGTTATCCTTAAGAGTGTTTAAAGTTGTTTCCGCTATATATTACTTTTATCCGAGACATTTTCCATATAATCGATCATTAAGGCCCTATATGGTCTTAATACAAATTGACCCAAACGTAAGTTATTTTTTGCATAAAAGTCCCGGGTGTCGCTAGGACTTGTTAAAATTTTATGTATTAGTGATGTACCTTGTTAAAACTTGTTGCAATATTCTAATATTGATGGATGCTGTTTGTTAACTTGAATACACTTAAGAGAAAACTAGCTGGCATCACTGTATTTCAAATTTGACCACACAATAGTTATTTGACATGACAACTAGGTTACAGTAATAAATACAGTACACACGGTTGTAAAAAATCATCAGTGTCTCCCTTCGCGCCATCCCCCTGCCTTCTGGTGAAGTCCTCTGGGGTGTACGTGTCTGGGGCATGTCTCTCCCTTTGTCCCATGGCCTGCGATGGCCCATGCCTCCCCGTGCCTGCCGGTACGTCGAAATGCTCATCTTGGGGAAGGAGGCCCAGTTGGAATGTGTATTGTCCTCCGCTCGCATGGATCCGGTTGTACCACGCATTTGCATACTCCGTCCCTAGGGAGCCGTATAGAGTACGTCGGCCGCTGGCTGTGAGGTCCCGCCTCGTACGGAGGAGGTCCATGTTGCTGCACACCAAGTAGCCCACTGAAGGTAGGGGCTGACATGAGGTCGAACTCAAAATCTCCGGCCTCGCTCCAGTCTTGTGTGTGACTGACATCCATCCTGAAGGAGTGTGATAAATGGGGCACCTCCGGTGGTGCGGAAGGACCGAGTCTTTCATCATGTTGTGTGAAGGCCTCAGCTACTACTTCAACGGGGGATAGAATGACGTCGCGATGAATAGCTCGATGCATGGGACGTGGATGCACAACGTCCGGCGTTGTGCACGCCAGCACTGGAGGGACGGCTGGTGCAGGACCGCCTGGCCTGTGAGCTACGAGTAGGGTCCATGCGAGCACCTTCATAGCTGCGGGCGGGAGGACGTGAAGATCCTCCAAGACGACGGATCTCCGAGAGGAATCGGCACCCCCTAGACGCGAGGTACCGTCTCATCTGATTTGCTAGTGACGAGGAGCTAGAGGTGCCTGTAGTTTGGGCTGCAAGTTGATCCGCTTGGGTATATAGCTCCGATGCCTCCTGCGTCTGCATGGCAGTACGAGAGTATTAGAACTTGGGTAAAGAAATTTACAGAAGACATTAGTACGATATTGGGACTACCAAAATATGGACTTGTCGAGATCGGTCCTCTGAATAGGCCATGGCTCGTTCGTTGACCTCCTCGCTCAGTAAAGTGGGACGCGTGCGGGCACAATACCATGTAAGGTAGTTGTCATATTCCTCGATGTCATATGGCCCAGAGGGATGGACAACCTCCTAAAACGCTGTCTCCATCCATCGCGTAATGTGCGGAGCAAGGATGATGGTCCAGTTCACTACGGTCGCACTGCCCTTCGTGCTTCTCCTACAATTGCAAGGACGTATGAATTTGAAATTTACATATAGGGGGCAAATATTAAAAATAATTAAATGCATACCCATGAGAGCTCCCGGCGTCCCGCGGTGCGGGAACAGAGACTAGCTGCCACCACCCGAACTGCCTCTGGCACCGTTCGGGCTAGTAGACCTCGACCACGTTCATGTACAAGAGGAAGCACATAGTCGTCCACAGGCCGTGGTCGACCATGCAACAAGAAGAGATACGCCCTTCAGCCGCAAGCTCTTCGGCTCGTTGCACAGTTTATGGATCCTAGGTGACATGTTCCACGGTCAGTAAGTCTAAGTCGGCGATAAAACGTGTGTAGCTCGCGTGGTCACCCACTGGCGACCATCGTAGCCGGGCGTGCATCCAACGGTGCCCCTTGTAGGGAGAGTGGCATCCGGCATGTCATCGTCTACGACAACAGGGTAGTACCTCGTACGTACCTCCGGCTGAGAGATCGGAAGGTACTCCCAACTCCACATCTGAAGGAGTTGCAGGCATCGATATCATCGCTCGTAAGTCTGCCGATGGCATGCATCGCACAAACCACGGTAGGTGTCCGCTAGGACCGTATATCCCCAGCTATAGGCTGGGATATCATCAAGGTTGGCCCCCAACTGACGAGCAATCCACACGATGTGCAGGAAGATGAGGTCTCCGGTGGTCGTCGTGAACATGACACCACCCAGCAAGTAGTAGAGGTACACTTCGTAGTGGCGCCCCATGGTAGCTTCGTCGGCATCAGGTGGGCATAGATTGTATTCCTGCAATGCCTGTAGCCAAGTCATGGAGACACCATTTTCCTTCTGTACGTATGGGACACTGAACCTACATGAACTCCGGATTAAAAGAGTCCATAATATCGTGCACATTACAAAAATGAAATAACGTTATGTCATGTAATACCTCTCTGCGATGTAGTGTTGCCACTACTGTCTGCTAGGGCGAGGAAGAACCAATGGTTGTCCCCTGATGGGCAGGCTGGTTAGCATAGCCACGTCCTTCAAAGTAATGGACATCTCATCGAACGGTAGGTGAAAGGTGTGTCTCCGGCCGCCATCGGTCGACGAGACCAGTGAGAAGTGCACGATCAATGGCAGGCATGGGTGTGGTCAAGCCTCGTCCGAGTTGAGCCCCATCCATGTGGAGCGCAAACGGTAGTAGACCTGCACGAGCTAGTGGAATGTGGAATCGATAGTCCACCTTTTTCATCTTGTGCAACGACCGGCAGAAGAGAGGGGGCAACTGAAACGTTAACGACAAAGTGGTTATGCGTCTTCAAAAAAAGTGATGGCAAGTAATATAGTATGTGTCAGACCGTAGTTCCTGCAGAAATTGCCCTCGCACGATGTGGGGCATCGACTGACTCACGGAGAAGCTCTGGAACTGCAATGGCCACCATCACATGCTGTCGAAAAGAAACGGCTCAGAACATACAAGTATATTTAGACAAACTTGAAAATTTTAACAAACTAAACACCGACGAACTAATCACGCTACATGCAACCAAAATCGCTGCATGCAATATATTCCTAAATATTACAAACTAACCTATGTGAAGCTATAATGAAGATCAGGAAACCTTTACCAACTTGCAAAATCACCTTCCTGGAGTGTACCTGTGAAATAGGGAACCCGAATTAGTTAATCTATAAAATGAAGATAGCTCAGAATAAATTCCTACAAAACATTAGCACTGATAATTATGCCATTACTTATGACATGTTCTATTATTTTATGTACGGGTATTTATTTTAACATTGTCATTACATATACTAATATATTTATTTTATTACTACTAATTTTTTAATGCCTTTCCAGCGGTGGCCGAGTGTAGAAAATTTTATTTTTAAATATTTCCGCGATTACGGATCGCTCAAACATTAAATATTTACTGCGCGGGGGGAATATTTGTTTTTTTTTCAGCGTTCGAGTTTACGGCTCATTGCACTGAATTTATCATTTCTTCTGCTACTCCAACTACTAATGCCATCATTTTGTGTACTACTAGTTATTCTAATATTGTACTAATGCCACAAATATTGTCATAATATTATACTGATATTGCCTAAGTTATACACACATCATAATAATTGTATTAGTCACACAAATATTATCGTAATATTACACTAACATTATTTAAGTGTTCCATATATCGCAATAATATTACACCAATTTAGTGTTCTATATATCGCAATAATATTACACCAATTTTTAACTAATAAAAGAACCACATTATTGTCATTCTAATAAATTCATAATTGTATGACAGCAATATGGCTATACCGTTATTTTACGGCCCAATGCGCTATTATACTTCAATTCCTTCGACTAAACCCGTCCATCTGATTATACAAATAACATCATTTCGTACACTGCAAATGGCACTAATGTTGTACTAATTATATGTCGGAACCCGCAAAAAGGATATGGGCCCCAGCTGTGTTTACCTGTACCAGTCCCTGGATCAATAGCTAGTACACACAGATCATAACAGTATGGACCATAACCATGCGATAAACAAAAATTGAATTGAGTCTTGGTGACATGGCCCATTATTACAAAAGTTGGACACATGGGTCATATAGCGTGAAAACATAAAGCGGCAAAATAAACTTGACGAAGTCCAAAACACCACAGCAAAGATCGAGAAAACGCGATCCTAGGCGTGCGGATAGTCCTCCTCTTCAAATCCTTCATCACAGATGTCGAACGGTGGGATGCAAGCTCTTGGATAGCTATCTCTGATCTCCTGATCGGCTTTATGGAATAAGCAGCCCCGCAATGAAAAGCGGGGGTGAGTATGCAACATACTCAACAAGTCCGGAAAGAAATACAGTATGCAGTTTAATTTAAGGGAGGGAATTGGTTAATTTGTCAAAAGCCAATTTTTAAGATTTTATCCCAGAATTTTGAAGAGCAGTTTTCAAAGCTATTTTCTTTTAAGAAATAAGAGCTTCAAACTTTTCAGGACACGGCTCCAACCGTGGGAAAAACAAAACATAAACCAACTCACGGCATTTGCCATGGTTTTATATTAAGAATATTTTTCCACAGCACCAACCGTGGTTTTCCTTTGAAATGTTTTCCTCGTGGCTCCAACCACGGACTTTTATCAAATCAAAACATTCGCGACTCCAACCGTCTTCATTTTATAAAAAACTGATTTTGAAACCAAATAGGGGAAATCTACCATGTGACAGCGCCCTTTGTCTACCCTTGACCATGGGTACGGCTATTCGAATAGTTTGTTTACTCTGCAGAGTTTGCACGCTTTACCCGCGAGAGATATTTCACTATATTTGGTCATACACTTCCTTTGGTATAAAACCCTAAGTGAAAATCACAAGGCCATTTCTCTAGCTACATCTTCACTAAGTCACGCCCGCTGAGGTTTCGCCGCCAAATGGGTACAACCATAATGGAAGGCCCCTCTTGCGCCTGTAGGACTCCTGTGGCTCCAACCACGCCTACTCCACCGTCTGGCATGCCTTAATTAAGTTTTCACTAGTTACTCAGCCAGGCCTGTCCCATACCGGAACCCACGGCCGCACTGTTATACATTGTTTGACAATCACAAGGGATCGGTCCTTAGGGTGACTAGGGCAAACCCGAGTCTCGTGCATTCTGCACCCGCCTTGCAACCTTCCACCCTATTCAATTTTTAAAATACCAAATCTTTTCTTTTATTTTACCAAACTGGCAGCACCAACTGCCCTTTTTAAATAATATTTTCACTCAATCATTTAGAATTTCAAGTAACAAGCCTTCAATTAAACATACAAATAGTATTTAGCATAACTAAGCACTACTATTATACTAAACAAGGTGTTAAGCCTTTTATAATATAATTAATCATTCTTGGGCAGCCAAAGAATAGAAGGATTAATATGTAGCAAACATACATAATAACAAGGTATTTAACTACAATCTATCATAATATAATTTTTTTTAATCAACATAGCATGCAAGTTTGTAAATCTACAAAACATTTCAAAACATGGATCAACATGCTTCAAGGAGACTTGCCTTCGTCGACGAAGTGCGCTGCGCTTGATCGAGGTCTTCTCTCTGCTTCGGTGATTGACGACCGCTTCTTCGACTACACGCAAAACGGTGCACGAAATGAATAAAATAAAATAAGTAAAAAATAAAAATTATAATAAAAATACTGGAAGGTAGAGGATGAATTTATATAAATTTATAAATTTTAATCACTCTATTCGGAGTTACGACGGAGGAGAAACAATTGTTTGAATTCAAAATTTGACCTTTCACCGGGCTTAGAGAAGAAATGATTGCTGACAGAGATCTGTTATGAATTTTCAAAATTTGATTTTACACGACGTAGAGGACACCGATAGGAAACTCCAGTAAAAATTTGAGGACAAATGGAGGTCGGGAGCAGCCGAGAGAGCTCACCGAAAGTTCGCCGGAGTTCGGAAAGAATGGCTTGCACAGGGAGATCTGGTGGATGGATTGGAACAACTCGAAGCTGAGGATATGAGGAATGAAAAGGGGAACTTGGGGGTCCATTTATAGGACAATCGGACCAGCGGATCATCGGGAAATGCTTGTCGGATTTATCGCCGGAACAGTAACCGAGATCGTCGGAATTTGAAGAGCTGAAACAGATGAATAAATGCGGGTCGGGTTGCTTCGGGTACTGTAGCGACAGGTCCACTGTAGCTTGCGGGCGGGAAGAGAAACGGATAGGATGAACAGTAGCCGAAATTATTAATTCCGAAAATAATTAATTTTCCACTAAAAATTCGGAAAAATAGCAATTAAATCATAATAAATTTGGGAATTTTTATAGACAACTGTTTCAGAAACTAAAGCACAAATAAATATTTTTGGATAATATTATATTGTTATTTTTCTTACAGCAATTAATATAGTGCTGAAAATTAAATAGTTTTGGGGAAAATAGAAAATTGGTTCTAAAAATTCTGGGAAAAATCTCAAAAATACTTTAGAATATTTGTAACCTAATAAAATTAGTTTCAGAATTTTAGAGAATTTTGGAATTGCATTTGAATTTTGGATTTTAGGATGAAATGGAATTTCCGGACGCGAATGGAATAAATTCCATTTTTGGATGGAAAGGAATGCCAGGTAAACTCAAATTCCAAAGAAAACCCAAATCCTTGAATTAATTAATTTAAATTAATTTTTAACAAAAGAACCAAGAATGGGATGTTACATTATACTACTACTATAATAACAAAATACATTACTTCATGACAATTTCGAACTAACCTTCCTGAACCTCTTCTGGAGATTAAATGTCCCGACAGATATATGAACCAACGTTCCAGACAATACCTGCAACATACAGATCCCTCGTCAAATGATCGAAAATAAAAACTCCAACAAAACTACTATAAAATATGAATATCATAAAAATTCCTCCAGAAATACGCTTCCAAATTTCTTTTTCCACCTCATTTTCCTCTCTGTTTTTCCCTCCTCTCCTCTCCTCTACCTCTCGGTTACCAGCGCTCGCACTGCCTCGCTCTTCCTCTGCTTTTTTCCTCACTTTGAATGCTCAACGCAGATCATCGCAACATAGCTGCAATTTATAGCATCGAAGAAGTGGCTATTTTTCATTGCTTTCGGCGCACGGACAAGGCATCACGTTTCAATTATGCAGCCTTTTGCGCGAAACGAGGCAAATTTGTGCCCTGTCGGCCCCCCCCCCCCGCTTTTTTTCCTTTTTTTCCCCTCCGCGTGTGTCGCCGGACCAGCTGGCCCTGCCGCTTTTTCTCCCTGCGTCCAGGCGTCGCCGTTCCCTCGAGTTGGCCCGCGAGCTGGAGCTCCAGCGCTCGCCACGTCGCCGACTGGTGGAATCGACCGGATTAAAAAAGGCTTAGCCAAAGAACCAATTTTCGATTATGGGGGCCCAATCCCATACCCGAAATCTGAAATTTTGGGTATGGGGTGGGGCCCACATTCCTGAAATTTCAAATTTCGGCTAAGCAAAAGCCGGATTTCGAGGTTTCGGGAAAGGTTAAACGGATTTTCAGGTTCCGGGTATGGTTGGCTTTTTGGTAAATACGCAAACATGTTGTATCGATTGTAATTACGGACCGTATTTTGTACTGTATTTCAAAAATTCCATGAATTCTGGAAGTAATGTACCTAATTTTCTTAGTCTCATTTTCAATCAAATTTAACTAACTTGTCTCTAATGACGTGGAGACAGGTTCATACCCATTTCCCCTTCATCAGATTCTAACTTCCCAATTACATTAATTTGATTTCTAGGGTTTCCCACATTGCTATGTTTTCATTGTAGTTCCAAAACTACTTATGATTAGATGAGTATTTTGGAGCAAATTAGTCAAGTAAAATCATGTGCATGAGCATGGATTTACAATTGTTAGTTACACGCCCTAAATATACAATCTATTGGCTCCCTCCATTTGTGTTTCAGGTTTATGTCAATTAGAGACTTAACGGGAAATGGTGACCTTCAGGATTGGCTGAGGCCAGAAAGCAATGGCAATGCACCAAGGTATCCATGGGCTATTTGGGTGTGACTTGAAGGTGATTTGGCAGGGGGCTTCCATTCAGATTATACTGTTGAAGAAGATGCATTTAATGATCTAGCACCATCTCTTTCAGTGTTAAATATTAGATTAGGAGCAATTTTACGATGGATAACATGAGTAGTAAATAGTGATAGTAAAAATCAGATCTAGCCGTATATTTCTCAGGGGTATTATGGACTTTCGATTCTTTGCTACGTTACTCGTTAATCGTTATCGCTGACCTTCATTTTACGCCGCCGCAGCCCTTTGTTGCGTTACTCATTATCGCTGCCCTCTTTTTTCCACCACCGCCGCCGCTAGTCCGGTCCTGTCGATGCCGCATACTCTACCTTCCTGTCGAAGCCCTCCCGGATTGTGACCACGCAGCAGCTGGCGCCCTCCCACCTGATTCGTGATGACACCATGGCCTCGCACTAACACATCAAGCGCTCTGTCCTGCGCGGCCAGAAGCAGTTCCGAATTTTACACAAAAGCACCAGAAAATACATATATATTCAGAATTAAAAAATAGCTAATTACAATACTACTACCATATGATTTCTACTACCAATAGTACCAGCAGAAGTATAACTAAATCCTAACTAATCCGATCTGTTAGATCAAATAGAATGGATGGCTAATATTCAATATTGTGTATTGTAAAAGTGCTCTGGATTGGTGAGGTTGAATTTGCTGCGTAATTTCATTTTACCACCGTAGATTATGTTATATTGTTTGAGTAACAGTGGCTGTGCTTTCAAGAAGCAAGTTTTGCATGTCGCTTCCTATTCCCTTGTGTAGTTATGTATATTTTGTTCGCTTATAACCAAAATATGTTTGAGGTCTCAACAAACAAGAATTTTGTTTTACCGTGTTTGTCTCCTGGTGTTCCTTTTGATCATTTCCTTGGGAGTGCACATTAGCGATTTGAGCTTTAGCCAATGCAAGCGACTAGGAACTGATCAGGATACCAAGACTACTACCATGTAGCTATCAGCCGTAGTGCTACTTTGCGGAAACATTTTCCTATATGTTTCTTCCACAAGGTTAAAGTGTATATGTAGATACAGGATTTTATGGGCCAAACTTGTTTTGTTTATCCCTGTTGCAAAGGGGAAAATGTTTTTCTTCCTTTTTACCCTTCCTTTGTTGGCAATAGTTCTCTCAAGAATATTTCTCGGAGGCAAAGCCTTTTATTTTGTTCTAGATTTGAGAGCAGGATGAAGGGCTAGAGACAGAGGTGGCAATGATGCTAGTTTATAGCAATTGCCTATCTAAGTAAGAAAGTAAGCTTTCTTATTTGTCTTTACCTCTTTTTCCTGATTTCTAAATTCAGTATATAATATTTACCATTTTTTGTGGTGGCAGAACTACTGCAAACAAAGAAAAAAGTCCCTACTATTAGGCCAAGGTTTTTGTCGGGACCCGGATTTGCAAATCTGAAACTCTTTGTGTATACTGCACTAGTCTAAGATCACGCTAGTGCACATAGTGAAAACATAGATGAAATATCATCCCATACAATGAATTAACTAAGAAAGAAGCAAATTATTATTAAATAAAGCAGCGGACCTTATGGTCAAAGTTTACACTACTATGCTTTAAGGGCTTAAGAAACAAATAAACTGTTGCAACGGAAAGAAAATAACATGGGCTATTCGACATTCCACAGGCAATCATCTAGGGAAACGCCTTCCTAGTCCACGTAGTCTTCATAATATTCCTCCTCACGATACTCATTATTTCCTGATCCTTCCTCAGCAACTGATCAACAAGGGCGTAAAGCCGTGAGTACAAATGTACTTAGCAAGCCGCAGGAAAATGATGCAATATATTCATGCAGGCTTGACAAAGGATAGACATATGGTTCTTTTGCAGAAAGCAATAACTTGAATTGAAGTACAGTAAATAGATTGAAAGCATATTTATGAAAAGATAATAAATAGCTGATAAATCAATGATAGATAACATGAACAGAATGGTGAGGCATCACCCTACACCATCTAAAACTAGTATCAAACTACTAAATTCAACAGTATAACTTTAGACAACAAAACAACAGTGAACGTTCACACCCCCAACAATTCCACATTCCCACATTTTATGAAACACTCTATACCTCATGTGAAATTTTCGGGCTTGTCTATGACCGCGGACACAGCTATTTGAATAGTTTTACACTCTGCAGAGGTTGTACAGCTGTCGACTTTTGTAGTCGGCAATGAATTTATGGGGTAGGCGCTCGATCTCAAACTCGAAGGTCACACAAGACAACGGGTTTATACAGGTTCAGGCTCTCGCGGAGGAGATAATACCCTAATCCTGTGTGTTGGGATTATATGGATCTCTTGGATCCGGGGTAGCTCAAAGCACAATATGCTCTGGGTGATATAAGGTGTTCTATGCTCTATGGCTTGATTGCTTTATGCTTGGATGATCCCATCCCCCTGTTGTTGCCCGCCCTCTCCCTTATATAGCGGGGGTGGGGCGGCTTACAGAGTCCCGATCGGATAAGAGATTCCGATCGGTTACAAGATTCTAGTCGGTTATAGGACAGAGTTTACATCTTTATCTATCCTTCTAACGACTCGGATTACAACTGTATCTATCATTTCTAAACACAAGTTCAACTTCCGTTATGATATATCCCTTTCCGTACGGTTAAGAAGCTTGATGTGAAGCATATCTTCTAGGCCTTCATCTTGGCCTTTCCTGAGGATACCCTGGAATCTATATCCCACAGCAGCCCCTGTGTGCTTCATGATCCGACTGCTTTACTCAGGGCTCCCTGCCTGTAATCCCGACTGGTTTCCTTATCCAATCGAAAAAAACCTTCCTTTTGCCACAGGCAAATTATGAAGAACTCGATCATAAATTCCATCCTTTGCTTTTCTCAAGCGCAAATCTTTTACCGAGCTGATTTATTTGTGAGTAGCCTTACGGACTTCTTATCATGTCGCAAACGTAGATTTGATACTTTTCCGTCAAAGTCTTTAATTTTCATCGCTTGATCATCGGGCGGTCTTGAGGTTGCCTTGTTTTCGGTGCCAACTTGTTGTGGAAAAAACTCTTAAATCTTCTGAAGTTGCATTAACACCAAATCTCTTGACCCGATGCTTAATATCCCGGGCTTACTTGATTTCGTGCGAATTGGCTATAAAAGGCGTACCAAAGCTTCAAAATGTATCTCTTCTACGCGCCTCCATTCTTTTGCTTCAAGCTTTTGTCCTCATCATGCCTCGGTGGTATCATCATGCAAAGGTGGACCCTAGGCTAGTCAAGCGCTGGGAAGAGTTTGACCGGGCCTTCGAAGAACAGCTGGAGGAGTTGGCGAAGAGGCGCGACCGCGAGGCCGCCGACGCTCTCCTCGAGGTCATTCCTGCCCTTTACAGGGCTAGGGATCCCCTCACCGAGGCGCTCGGCCGAGCGCGTCGCGGGGAGGCGTAGTTCTCCTGCAACATATAGTTTCCTAGGCGTAATGCCTAGGGAATTTTTGTACATAATAAAGAAATACCTTCTGTAGAAGAATCTCTCGTCTGTCCCTTGACAGTGTATTAGTCTCGTTCTAGGACGTCTTGGACCTTGTGTGTTGCTTGAACCTGAAAGGAGGCGTCCATCTGCTGCTAGACATAGCTTACGCTCGACTTGGAGCGCATCGTTGCACTTGGCCGAGCGATCCCCATATCCGACTGTTGCGAGATATAGTTTTTAGTCCAACTTGGGACATAACGAGGTTATCCTGGCTCATGGCGAATGATACCCATATCCTAAAGTGCGGCCCACTCTCTTGGAGCGTATCATGATTTCATATGGCTCTTGGCCAAGTGATATCTTTTCGGTTGATATCGAAGCGGCTTAGGCTCTCTTGGGCGTATCACGTTTAGGCGACTCATGGCGAGTGATACCCTTTCCCGGTGATGTCGTTCATTTTAGGCTCTCTTGGAGCATATTACTTTTGATTGCTCTTGGCGAGTGATACCCTTTCCGTGATGTCGGACCCGCTTAAGCTCTCTTGGGCGTATCACATTTAGATCCGAAAGGCGTCCGTACTCGTTTAAAGCGACGCACGGCATTTTACGCCCTCGTGGAGCACGCCCATGGATCTGTGCCGTTTGGGCTCAATCTTACGGTACATGATTCCGTCATGCGGTAACCACCCAAAGGCCCAGCGAGGGGCGTCTGTAAGAAAACAAGTTTTATTCAAGTTGAAGACCATCCACATCCCGTTTAATACGGTAAGTGGGAAGCGAGCCCCATCATGGGGCGGCGTGGCCTCGACGGCAAACGGTCAATTCTGTCAAGCCCGTAAGTCGAGGCGACGGGCACTGTAAATCATTTATGAGAAATCTGAAAGAATGAGGCGTTTGTGACTTTTCCCGCCCATTCGGCGAGACCTTATTATTCTCTCTTTAAAAACTAGGTCGTCGACGCCTTGAGCAGTTCATCTTTCCATGAGCTTTTTCTCCTTTCACCTTTCGCCTTCTGAACTCTCGCCACCAAGGTTAACCCTTTGTTCTTGCCTTCTCGAGTCATTTGTCAATCTTTACTGCAAGAATGTCTTCCTCTACTCCTTCTCCACCTTCACCACAAGATTGGGCGACCTCGACAAACGAGGAGAAGCTGAAATCCATGGTAGATGACGGGATCTTGCACGATCTAGCCCTCGATCTCTGCACGCCCTGCGCCGGTGAATCGCCCCGACTCCCGCTCAGGAGGTGGTGGTTTCGAATCCTTTTCCACCGGCCTTGGTCTTCCGATCAGTTCTTTCCTTCGCGGCCTTCTTTTCTTTTATGAAATCGAATTGGTGAATCTAAACCCCAATTCTATCCTCCAAATTTCCCTCTTTGTCCACCTTTGTGAAGCTTTTCTGGGCATTAGCCCCCATTTCGACCTCTTTCGTCACCTTTATCTCCTGAAGCCCTATCCTCCAAAAATGAACCCAAGGTTATCGGTATTTGGATTCAGTGCGAGGAAGGGCTGAAGAAGGATTACTTTGCCATTCCTGTCAAGACCTCCAACAAGGGCTGGCATAGGGAATGGTTTTACTGTGCCAACCCCGACTCGTCTCTGCCTCTGTTCACTGGGCGCCGTCCCTCAATGTCTATTTCCTGGGGTTCTACCCCTGCTTCTTCCGACATGGATCAAGTGTCTGAACTCTTGGCACTGATCGAAAAGCTGAAAGATAGCGGGCTTACAGGGTGGGTTTGGCCCTCCACTTCATCGCCCGCCGGGTGCAGCCCCTGAAAGAGCGAGTTCATCTGGATTCGCTTATAGGGGAAAAAGTGACCCGACCCAGGAACGGCCCGACGATTTGCCAAGGGAGAGGTTATGCGCCAGGGCTGGAGAACTCTTTATCTCGAGCATCGACATATTATCATCAAGTGCGAAATCTTTCAACATATCACGCCCCCCTCCTGCGGTAGGCGATTTTTATTGGGAATTTTGCGTTTCTTCGTTCTCTGAAGTTTTGCTAACTCTTGATCTTCATCTTCAAGATCGCATCGCGTTCTTCAATGTTCCTCCTTAGGGAATGCCTCCTCGCTTGTTTGTTCTCGAAGCGCGGCGCGTCTCTCCAGCGAGGGGCCTGCTGCAAAGAAGGGAAAGAAGATCTTGTCCAGATGACCTCGTGGCCCCGACGTCCGGTCGGCGGTCCCAAAATCAAGATCCACATGCGAGCTCCGGTAGTTGTCAGAGAAACGGGGCACCGATCGGTGGCGATGCGAGTGGTTCTTAGGGGTGGGCCACTATTCGCAAGAAACCCCGATGAGAATGAGGAAATCCAACAGTCCGTTACTCGTTGACTCCATTTTTATTCTTGGTCTTCTTGCCGACGATTCTTCTTCATAGGGACACTCCACTTGATCGCCCGTCAGTCTCCGCTGGGGCCCTGCCGAGTTGGACCTCCGAAATTCATACTTGACAGTGAAACCGCTACGAGGGCGCGAAGTGTCTCCTAGGCCCCGGCGCCGTCTCTGCTCGCGTTGCCCCTCAGCGAGATCCGTTGCTCCGAGCCGGCCTCCTACTCGTCCCCGAGGTTGAAGAGATTCACGAATCTCGCGACCCTGCCCCCAGCTAATAATGAGATACCGCCTTTGCCGATGATGAGGTTTGAAGCTTTTGGGCGACCGGAGGAAGAGCAAAGAGAGGATGAGTTTTCATCCATGCCAAGGCTTGTGCGCATGCCGCCCGGTGAGCATTCCTCCAAGACCCATTTGTGTCCTCGCTTCCGCACTTCTTCCACGCGTTTACCTTTTGCTATGATGATTGTAGAAAATAGGGGGCGCTTGGCGAAAGTCGAGTACATTCAAAGGATGCTCCTCGAAATCCGGACGCGCCAGAGTACCGGCCGACCTAGCACGTATCAAAGCCGAGTATCGGCCGAAGTGCGATCCGCCGGTTCGAACTCCGGACATCGTGGATGAGAACAAAATGCTCTGCGCGGGAGAATCGGATATCACCGCTCTCTCGAGGTAGCTATCTCTTGGGTTGTTTCATGTTTTTGCTTAGTCGACTATCTTGCCGATTTCTTGTGTTTGCTCCAACTCGGGATTCGGCTCTCGCGAAGCTCGAAGGAAAACTTAAAGCCGTGGAAGATTTCCGAGCGAAGCTGGAGAAGGATTTTGAAGGTGTAGCTATCAACTAGTCTTTGCTTGATCCTCTACTATCCTCTCTAACGCTTTGCCTTGCAGATTATAAGGTCAAAACTCAGGCGCAGTACGCTGTCTTCGGCGAGAGAGTTAAGGTTCTCGAAACTTCTGCTGGCTGAGCTCGGGGCGCTTCTAGCCCCTGTGAGTTCACTTCATCCAAGTGGCGAGAGGCCACTCGGCGAGGTGAGGTCGTCGTCCGGCTAAAGGAAGCCCGGGGCCCTCAAGAACTTCTTTGAAGGAAGCAATGACCAGCGGTGCCGGCCGGACCACAGCGATCACCAAGTCCCTCTATCCCCGAGTTGATCTTGAGGCCCTTAGGGAAAGCTACGCTCGCGATGTTGACGAAGATCGGGCTGCCGAGCTCTGGGAGGAAGTCAGGGATATTGCTTTGTCGATTGTAGAGATTCTTGACCTTTAAAGGCATAAAAAGTATTCCCTATTTCTCCTTCATGAAAGTATATATCTTCGAGTGGTTTGACCGGTGACCTTTGTTCATCTGACTCCAGCCCCCAGGCTCTGGGATATGATCATGGATCTTGTCCCTGAGCCTTAACAAGATCCATGAGGTTATATGAAAACAACTTTTTCAATCGAACTTTTATTCACAAAGGATTAAAAAGAAGTACAAAAACTTAAGTGAAAAAGCAACATAGCTGTTCTATATTCCAAGTATTGCTGATTGTCGATCCATCTTCTCGCTTAAGTTTATAAGCTTCGGGACGAATTACTTCATCGATAATGTAAGGGCCCTCCCAACTTGGGGAGAGTTTATGTTCGCTCTTTTGATTCCTCCTTAGGACTAGATCTCCTTTGGGGAACGCGCGGCTCTTTACATTGCGCCCATGATAACATCGTAAGCCTTGGAGGTATTTCGTCGAACGAATTGTTGCGATATCCCTGGCTTCTTCCAATCTGTCGAGGTCTTCTAGCCGTTTGTCTTACGGCGATCTCTTCATAACTCGACCGCGGGATCCGAATTCTAACTCGGTTGGTAAGACCGCTACATGCCATATACGAGAAAGAAAGGTGGTCGCCGGTTGCTCTCATTGGGTAGTTCGTAGCCCAATCTTGAAGGCGGTTCTTTGACCCACCGAGTAGCATATGGTTGGAGTCGATTGAAAATTCTTGCTTTTATGCCTTGGAGCACCATGCCATTAGCTCGCTCAACCGTCCAGTTACTTCGAGTGCGCGATCGACGCTGAAGCAAATTTTATGCCCACTCCTCGCACCAATCTTGAAATACTTGGCTCGAATCGAGTGCCATTATCCGTGATGATTCGGTTGGGTACGCCAAATCTAACCACGATCTCGTGAAAGAATTCTCGGCCTTTGCGCCGTAATGGTGGCGGATCGGTTTAGCCTCAATCCATTTGGTGAATTTATCAGCGCAGCGAAGAGATGAGTATAGCCTCCTTGAGCCTTTTTCAAAGGTCCCACTATGTCGAGCCCCCAGACCGCAAATGGCCATGTAATCGGGATAGTCTGTAGTTTCTGCGCTGGCTTGTTCATTTGATGTGCAAAAAACTGACATCCTTCGCATGTCCGGACGATGTCCTCCGCATCTGCGACGGCAGTCGGCCAAAAGAACCCTTGGCGATAAGCTTTTCCGACCAGGGTCGATGACGCCGCATGGTTCCCACAAATTCCCGAGTGGATTTCTTTGAGCAGGTCTTTCCCTTTTTGTTCCGATATGCACCGTCGCAGTATGCCAGAGGAGCTCTTACGATAAAGCTCCTTTCCAACGACTACATAACTCTTGCTTCGGTGCATGATCCGCTCGGCTTGGACGCGATCCTCGGGTAGCTTGTCTTCTGTCAGGTAGTCCAGGTATGGAGATGTCCAATCTGGGGTAATAATCAAGACCTCTGCCTCTTCCCCATTTTCTACTGGACTGTATGCTTTTGGCCGAACGCTAATCGTGGGTTTATGAATTTCTTCTACAAATATTCCCACGGGCACCTTGGACCGGCAGGATCCCATCTTCGCCAATTCGTCAGCTGCTTCGTTGTCCCGTCGAAGCACGTGAACGAGCTTGAGTCCATCGAAATTGCTTTCTAGCTTGCGCACTTCTTGGCAATATGCTGCCATGTTGTCCTCGATGCAAGACCATTCCTTCTGCACTTGATTGACCACGAGCATTGAATCTCCGTGAACCGCCAGTCGTCGAATGTCGAGAGATATGGCGATACGGAGTCCGTGAATGAGTGCCTCATACTCGGTGGCGTTGTTGGATGCAGGAAAAAATATTTGGAGGACATACCTCAATCTTTCTCCACTTGGTGATATGAGAACTATATCAGCCCCCACGTCGCTGAGCATGAGGGAACCGTCAAAGTACATCGTCCAATACTCGAGATCTTTAGTAATCGCCGGGTGCTGCAATTTCGTCCACTCGGTAGTAAAGTCAGCGAGTGCTTGGGATTTGATGGCCATGCGGGTCTTGAATTGAATGTCGAAGGCCCCGAGTTCAACTGCTCATTTGGCAATTCTCCCAGTGGCCTCTTGGTTGCGAAGTATGTCTCCGATCGGGAAGGAGGTGACTACCGAAATGACATGCTCTTGGAAGTAGTGTTTAAGCTTGCGAGATGTAAGGAGTACGGCATATAATAGCTTCTGCACTTGTGGATACCGTACCTTGGATTCACTTAGGACTCCACTGACGAAGTATACCGAGCACTGGACTCTGTGCACCTGAGCCATTTCCTCCCTTTCTACGATGATCGCAGCACTGACTACATGCGTCGTTGCCGCGATATAAAGTAATAGGGGTTCTTCGGCATTGGTGAGACTAACACGGAGGTGTCGTCGGGAAGGTCTTGAGATCTTCAAATGCTTGTTGCGCTCCGAGCGCCCACTTGAAACTTATCTTGTTTCTTGAGTAGTTTGAAGAAAGGCATACCTCGCATACCCGGTCGGAGATGAACACCTTAGAGCGGCCATACACCCTGTAAGCTTCTGGACGTCTTTTTGGTTCGTCGGCGGTTCCATATTTGATATGGCCTTGACTTTCTCCGGGTTGGCTTCAATGCCTCGTTGTGACACGATAAATCGGCGATTTTCGAAGATACTCGAAAACACACTTCTCAGGATTCAGCTTCATGTTAAAAGCCCTTAAACTTTCGAAAGTCTCGGCTAGGTCGATGATAAGATCTTTCCTTTTCCGAGTTTTTACGACAACATCATCTACATACGCCTCCACGTTGCGCCCGAGCTGGGCGTGAAAACACCGTATGTCGCGCGATAGGTCACGCCGTTTTTAGCCCGAATGCCATCGTGGTGTAACGAGAAGCTCCAAGCGCGTGATGAGCGAGGTCTTGATATGATCTTCCTCCTTTAGGCGAATCGGTGATAGCGAGTATGCGTCAAGAAAGCTCAAAATTTCACAACCGTGATCGAATCTACCACCGATCAATCCGGCGATCCAAAGGATCCTTCGCACGCCTTGTTGAGATCGATATAATCGGCCTTTACGCGCCAAGTTTTATTCTTCTTTTGAACTAACACGATTTGCTAACCAATCGGGATGATACACTTCTTTGATGAAACTGCGGCTAGGAGTTTCGTGGTTTCTGTTTATGGCGCCCGACGATCCGGAGCGAACCGCGAAGCCTCTGCTTGTGGGTTTTGACTTCTCATCAACATGGAGAGAGTGCTCGATCACCTCCTTGGTACACTGGCATATCGATGGTTTCGAGCAAAAATGTCTCTGTTAGCTTGGAGGAAGGTGGCGAGCACGCTTTCCTATTTGTCCTCGAGCCCCGTCACGATCACGGTTGTTTTAGGCGTGTCGACGGGTCAAGAATGATCCTTTTAGTTCCTTCGTCGGGCTTAATTCCGAGGTGGCTTGCTTTTTTATGGTACTTCTCCTTCGTCTTGGGCGTGGCGACCTCGGCTGGATGTTTCTTGCACCGGTACCGCTTCGCAATTCGGCAAGTTCATGATTCTCCGGTCGCATTGTGAGGATTGCTTGATGTCGCCACGAGTGTGATGACTCCTTTGGGTCCGGCATCTTCAACACCGAGTAAGTGTAATGAGGTATGGCCATGAATCGCTAGGCGGACCTTCCCAAGATGGCATGATCGCCGTCTCGAAATTGGCTACCTCAAAATTGATGAATTCGGTCGGAAATTATCCTTGGTCCCGAGCGTAACGGGTAATGAAATCATGCGAGGGGAGCGAGGGCGCCGGGGATTACTCGTGGAAAGGTGAGTGCTTGGCCTCGGCTCGAGCGGGATGCTCATGTTGTCGAAATTTCTGGCGAACAGGACGTTGAGCCCACTTCCGCCGTCGATCAGAACCCTCTTGGGCTTCACGCTGCGCACACCGGGTCAAGTACGAGAGGAAACTTACCCGGATGTGGGACCCTGCCGTGGTGATCTCTACGGTCAAAGGTGATCGGGACCTCAGACCATTTCAGATATTGAGGAGTCGCAGGTTCCACTGCGTTGATCTCCCGAGCGGTGAGTTTTTGCTTTCGCTTGGACTCGTATCCAGTTGAGCCCCGTAGATGTAGTTCAGCTCCTGCTCAGGCTCCTAGAAATCTTCTTCATCCGTGAGTTCCTTCTTTTTCGCTGGAGCAACTTCGCCCTTGGCTGGGGCTGGTTGCCGTTGACTTTCGCGCACAAAACGCTTCAGAGTGAAGCAATCCTTGGCGGCGTGCTTTCCCTTGGGGTGGAAAGGACAGATCGCTTCCATGACAGTGCTGTAGTCGGGTGCCTCTCTCCGAGTGGCTCGGGGCCGGTTATGCTCGGCTACCGCGACCAGCTCCTCGCCCTTGCGTTTCCTATCCTTGTGTTTAGAGGACTCGGGCTTATCGCCCTTGCTTTTTTGTGTGGGATGATCTTCTTGCCGCTCGGCCCGAGCATCTGAGGCCGTGGCGTAGCGGTCGGCTAATGCAAACATTTCTTTTACGGAGGTCGGGGGCTTCCTAGACATTTTTTTAATAAGATCAGGATCGCTTACCCCTTTCTGGAAGGCCGCCACCACCACCGCCTCTGACACGTCTCTGACGGTGTTCTTCTTCTGCATGAAGCGCCGGATGAAGTCTCTCAGCGTTTCATCCTTCTTACGGTGTAGCCGATCTGAGTCCCACGAGTCTGGGCCTCTCATAGGTCCCCTGAAAGTTGGCGATGAATTGCTCGCACAGGTCACTCCAGGAGTCTACCGAGTTGGCAGGGAGGCCCATGAGCCATGCTTGTGTAGAGGGGCTGAGATTGACCGGCAAATAGTTCGCCATGACGGTCTGATTTCCTCCTGCTGCCTTGACCGCCAGGGCGTAGACCTACAACCAAGCTTCTGGGTCTCGCTCCCCGTCGAACTTTACAATGCCTTTGGGGTTGAATCCCTCGGGCCAAACCACTCGGCGAAGCTGGGAAGTGAATGCTCGGATCCCATCGATGGATCTTTCATCTCGCTGGGGTGGACTCCGGTGTGGAGATCTTCTAGCTCGGTGATGACCGTCAAAACGTCGAGGTGAGGTTCGGCGCGGCGAGTCATTGACTCGGCGTTCGTCGTCACTTCCACTCCGGCGATGATGAAATCTGCGATCGTCGTGGTCATCGTGCATTCGGTCGTTCCGCCGATCGTAGCTTATGCCGAAACGCTCGAAGTCGTCGCGGCGTCCATGTCTTTCTTCCTCGTTCCACTCTCGTCGCCCGACCGTGATGTCCTGGCGGAGGTCGCGGTCAAGGATCTGTTGAGCGTCTCCAGTAGGTGGTGCGTGGCGCCGATCGCCAGCGCCCGGTGGTTGCGATCATTGCTGGCGACACAGTGGCGCGTTAGAGCGCGAATGCGCTTCTCACGGCTTCTCTGATTTTTTTGGCGCCGTCACCATGGCCTTGATGTGAGCCACAATAGAAATTGCTTTGGACCGTCCGATGCAATCATCGGGTCGGTAGCGTCGAGCGTCTTGAGTGACGGCGTTCGCATCGGCGTCGCGGAAGATGGGTGATCTCCCAACTTAGATTGCGGGATGTCCTCCGGACATTGCGACCCAAAGATCGGAGAGACCGCATTTTGATCTCCTTACCCTTACGTCGGCGATCTTCTTCCGCGACGTCACGATCTTCTTGATGGAGATCGGTCTGCTGTCCTTCAATTGAGAAGATGCCGCGAAAATCGCAGCCGCTCTTAATGGAGCCGACTGGTTTTCCAGATAAGTCAGGGTAATGTACCTGAGATGGTTCGTCCTAGATTCTGCCAGATTGGATCTGGTTTTTATTGGTGACAAGCTCTCCATGCATATTAGCGACGAAATCCGGCTTAGGCGGAAAGCTTTGGCGGAGATAATTCCGCCGGTTGACGCCATCGAGTCTGTAGGAAAAGATTGAAGCGCTACCCCTACCTGGCGCACCAACTGTCGACTTTTGTAGTCGGTAATGAATTTATGGGGTAGGCGCTCAATCTCAAACTCGAAGGTCACACAAGACAACGGGTTTATCTGAGTTCGAGCTCTGCGGAGAGATAATACCCTAATCACGTGTCTTTGGGATTATATGGATCTCTTGGATCCGGGGTAGCTCAAAGCACAATATGCTAGGCGATATAAGGTGTTCTATGCTCTATGGCTTGATTGCTCTATGCTTGGATGATCCCATCCCCCTGTTGTTGCCCGCCCTCTCCCTTATATAGCGGGGGTGGGGCGGCTTACAGAGTCCCGATCGGATAAGAGATTCCGATCGGTTACAAGATTCTAGTCGGTTATAGGACAGAGTTTACATCTTTATCTATCCTTCTAACGACTCGGATTACAACTGTATCTATCATTTCTAAACACAAGTTCAACTTCCGTTATGATATATCCCTTTCCGTACGGTTAAGAAGCTTGATGTGAAGCATATCTTCTGGGCCTTCATCTTGGGCCTTTCCTGAGGATACCCTGGAATCTATATCTCACAACAACTTTACCCACAAGACATGATATTCTCATATTGCCACGCGATAAACACACTTCCTTTGGTGTATCGGCGGAGAATCATGAAAAAGCCTTTACAATGTATTGTCTAAACTCGGTACTACCCGCTAAGGTTTCACCCTTTAGGGCCCCCTCTTGCGCCTTGCGAATCTACCCGTCCATCCCGGAACCCACACCACCAATTGGTAGTACTCAAGGCTAGGTTTGTCTCATACCAGACTTGTGGTAGTACGGTTAGGCCCAGTTCAATGGCGCACAAGATTAAGTACTTAAGTTGTCTTAGGCAAGACATCCACATCCCAATGTGCTAGAAAGCACCCCCTTTACTGCACGATCACTTGCCCGAGGGAAAACAAATTTTTTCAACCAAGACCAATGGCAACCCTGCCATGGTACAACAAATTTTACAACAATGGCTATCTGCCACAATTCAATATCTCATTAAGTCAAGATTAACATTAATTCACATGTGATATGGATCCCATCATATAACTAAGCATGTATAAGCATAGCTACGTTAACCCAGTGTTGGTAATATGATCATGTCCCAACTAGTACAGGGCATTTTAATAATCAAGGTAGCATAATGTCAACTAGGTATATAGCTATTCCCATGAAATAAGCATTGATACTCAAATAGCATGCATTTGTATAAAATAAATTAATTTACAAACATAGGATCAATATAATCAAAGTTTACGACTTGCCTTGCTGATCTAGTGTTGAGTCTTGGTCTTCGAAGTCCCCGTTGGCTCCTTCAGAATTAGCGTCTATTGAAAAAGAAAGCAACGAGAATAAATAAATACCAAGAAGAGACTCAAATATGCTCAAAATTGAAAATAAAAGGCTTTGGAAGGTAGATCTTGATTTTAGAAAATTTTAGAAACTTGAATCGCCTCAATCGGAGTTCGTATGAGAGAGAACGGACCTTCGAAAAGATTAAATCAGAGAAAATAGAAAAAAGATAATTTTTTGGAATTATTTTTCTAAAGAAAAACAGATTGATTGCGCAATGCTGACATCAGCAGGGTTCGGGTGGACCGGGTTCATAGCACAGTGCCCGGTTCAGCGTGCACCCGGCGCACGGATGATGTCATCGCTGACGCGGTTGACATGCGGGCTTTGCGGCTGCTGACGAGGCACTGACGGCGGTTGAGGTGGACAATGACACGGCGGGGCATGTGTCGCGCATCTAACGGTTCGATTGGATCGGACGGCAGCGAAGCCATGGCTGCGGTTGCGGCAACGTGGCGAGATCCAAAGCGCTCCCCACGGATCGGATGGCCGAGGTTCGCGAGGACGGCCGATGGTGAGGGCGGCGGCGTGGTTCACCGACAGTGAAGAAGACGACGCAGAAACCAATGAAGAGATGACGGATCGGGCACGGGTTGGCACAGATCTAGAAGAGGGCGACGCGGGCGACACGAAAGTGCAACCGACAGCGGCGGAGGTGCACCGGCGTGGCCACATGATGGGGAAGAGAGGCTTCAGGCGGCGACGCTACTCCGGAGAGGTCGTGCACGAAGACGGCGACGCCTCGGGCTACGCGAGATCGGGTGGCAGATGTGGCGGAGCGAGGCGAACCTCGGGCGTAGGTTGGTGGAGCCTTAAATAGGCCTGGGAAGGTGTGCGTGGCACGAACGCCGAAAACAGCGTGGATGCGGCTAGGGTTTGGGTTTTCTATCAGCGGCGGATACGGTGCGATCCGAGCTGCACATGCGTCGCACATCCGACGGTGGTGGCGCGTGAAATTTGTTGGGTCGAACAAGCCTTGAAGGGGGCGGCGGAGAGCGGTGACAGCCGAGGAGAGCGGGCCGAGTCGGGGAGAAAGAAATGGGCTGCGGGAGTTTCGGCCCAAAGGGATTTTTGGAAAATCAAAGCTTTTCTGAATTAAGAAAATTCCTGAAATTCAAATAAAAGCAAACAAATTCAAGTAAATAGCAAATAAATTTAGAAAAATCTCCAAAATACAGAAAAATTCCTTGGAGCATATGGAACCCAACTTTGATTGGAAATCTTTTATTTGACGAATAGTTTAGTCAAATTAAATATTTTCTATAATAGAAAAATTCAAATTAAGCTTGGATTAATCTAGGAAAAATGCAAATGGTTCATTTTCGAATTCAAACATTCCAAAACTCAAAAATTGAGATGTTACAGTTTTCATATGGCATTAGTACGTACAGTTCATCATATCCTATATCATGTTTTAACATTTTAAAGCATTTATCATGTTCAGGTTTGACTTATGTTTTCATTATAAATGTAATACAGTACAAGAAATATATGCTGCTATGTGTGTGAATATGACATGAAATGCTATTTTGTTGATATTTGTCGGGACCCAGATTTGCAAACCTGAAACCCTCTGTGTATACTGCACTAGTCCAGGATCACACTAGTGCACACAGTGAAAACATAGATGAAATACCATTCCATACAACGAATTAACTAAAAAGAAGCAAATTATTATTAAATAAAGCAAACGACCTTATGGTCAATGTTTACACCATTATGCCTTAAGGGCTTAAGAAACAAATAACTAGTGCAGCGGAAAAGATAACTTGAGCCATTCGACATGCCACAGGCAATCGTCTGGGGAACACATTCCTAATCCATGTAGTCTTCATAGAATTCCTCCTCATGATACTCAGCATTTCCTGATCCTTCCTCAGCAACTGATCAACAAAGGCGTATAGCCGTGAGTACAAAAAGTACTCAGCAAGCCATAGGGAATTGATGCAATATATTCATGCACGGCTTGACAAGGTTGGCTATATGTTTCATTTGCAGAAAGCAATAACTTGAATTGAAATACAATAAATAGATGGAAAGCATATTTAAGAAAAGATAAATAAATAACTGGTAGATCAATGATAGACAACAAAACAATAGTGCACTCCCCGTTCACATCCCAACAGTTCCACATTCCACATTTCATGAAATACTCTATACCCTGTGTGAAATTCCCGGGCTTGTCCATGACCGCGAACGCGGCTATTCGAATAGTTTTACACTCTGCAGAGGTTGTACAACTTTACCCACAAGACATGATCATCTCTTTGTGCAATCGATCTTAACACACTTCCTTTGGTGTGTCGCAGAGATATCATGACAAAGCCTTTACAATGCACTGTCTAAACTCGGTACTACCCGCAAAGGTTTCGCCCCTTAGGGCCCCCTCTTGCGCCTTGCGAATCTACCCGTCCATCCCGAAACCCACACCACCAATTGGCAGTACTCAAGGCTAGACATTGCAAATTAATTAGCTAGGTCTGTCCCATACCAGACATGTGGTAGTACTGCTAGGCCCAATTCAATGGCGCACAAGATTAAGTCTTTAAGTTGTCTCAGGCAAGACATCCACATCCCAATGTGCTAGAAAGCACCCCCTTTACTGCACGATCACTTGCTCGAGGGAAAACAATTCGTTCAACCAAGACCAATGGCAAACCCCGCCATGGTACAACAAATTTTACAACAGTGGCTAATGGCCACGATTCAATGTCTCATTAAGTCAAGATTAACATTAGTCATATGTGGCATGAATCCCTTGGTACAACTAAGCATGCCTAAGTATAGCTACGATAACCCAATGTTGGTATAAGTATTATGTCCAACTAGTAATGTCCCAACCTAGGTTTAATAATGGATACATGGTATCCCAATAATCAAGGTGGCATAATGTCAACTAGGTATACATCTACTCCCATGAAATAAACATTGATACATAAATAGCATGCAATTGTATAAAACAAATTACTTTACAAACATAAGATCAATATGATCAAAGGTTACGACTTGCCTTGCTGATCTAGTGCTGAGTCTTGGTCTTCGAAGTCTTCTTTCGCTCCCTCGGAATTAGCGTCTACCGAAAAAGAAAGCAACGAAACCAAATAAATACCAAACAGAGACTCAAACAAGCTCAAAACTGAAAATAAATGGCTCTGGAAGATAGATCTTGATTTTAGAAAAATTTAGAAACTTGAATCGCCTCAATCGGAGTTCGTATGAGCGAGAACGGGCCTCCGAAAGATTAAATTCAGAGAAAAGGCTGAAAATCAAAAAATCCAAATTTCTGGATTTATTTTTCTATTGGAAAATCGGTTTATTGCGCAACGCTGATGTCATCTAGCATTTGGTGGACTCGGTCCACGGCACTGCGTCGGTTCACCGTGCACCTGGTGCACAGATGGCATCAGCGCTGACGAGGCGACACGCGGCGGCTGACGCAGGCATCCACGCGTCGCGCATCGGCGGCCTGATCTTGAGATCGGCGGTGAGAACAAAGCGCGCGGCGAAAGGCGTGGCGCGATCGGGGCGTTGCGGCGATTGGATGGTCGGCCTTCGGCAAGCGCAGCCGATGGCGAACGGCGGTGTGGCTTACCGGAGGCAAGGAAGAAGACGTGGCGAACGGCGCAACGGCGACGGATCGGACGTGCGCGGGTGCTGATCCTGAAGAGGATGACGCGGCGAACTCAACGAGACGCACGGTGCGGCGGAGAGGCACCGGAGCGGCGAGGCGACGGGGAAAGGCTTCGGCTGCGGCGGCGAAGCTACGACGAGCGAGAACTCGGCGATGGCGGCGGCTCGGGCAGCGAGAGGCAGGGCAAAAGAAGCGGCGGTGCGAGGGGATCCTCGGAAGGGGCGCAACACTTTAAATAGCGGTCTCGGGAGGTGGGCCCGACACGGAGTCCGAGACGGTGGCGTGCGGCGGCAGGACTCCGAGCGGAGGTTAGGGTTAGGGTTTCCTGCGGCGGCGCGGGCGACGCGGCGCAATCTCGGCCGCACACGTGGCGTCGATCGAGCAGTCGGCCGCAACGCGGTCTGCTGGTGAGGCTGCGCTGGAGTTAGGCCGAGCGGAGGCGCGGGCTGGGCTGAGGCGGCGGCTGGAGAAGCAGGCCGAAGGAATTCGGCCCAAAAGGCTTTTTGAAATTTAAAAATATTTTCTCATTTAAGAAAAATCCAGGAATTCAAATAAGTGCAAATAAATTCAGAAAAATCCCCAAAAATACAGAAAAATTCCTTGAAGCACAATGAACCCAACTAAAACTGAAAATCTTTTGTTTGATGAATAGTTTAGTCAAATTAAATCCTTTATTTAATAGAAAATTCTAATTAAGCTGGAGTTAATTCAAGAAAAATGCAAATGGTTTATTTTTGAATTCAAGCATTCCAAAACTCAAATTTTGGGATCTTACAATATTGTACTACATAAACTCTGCCTTTATTTTCTTCATAGCTGTGTAAGGTTACTAATGGTAATAAAAATATTAAGATGGAATTCATGTTAGGATTGGGCAGTGGGAAGGGGAATTTTTTTAAAAATATATATTTTTTAAATAATTTTAAAAAACAATACCTCGAAAGAAACAATTACAAAAATACACATATGTCGCCATTCATTTGGTGATAGAACTTTTATCGCCAAATAGCTTTGGCTAACATATTGTTTTATCGCTGATTCATTTGGTCGACAAGCTGATTTGACTCATAGGGAAGGCTTGTCTCCGATTCATTCGGCGAGTGAGCTTCTGTCACCAAATGAATGGGCGACAGATATTTGGTGACAGTGATGTATTTTTGTAATTTTTTTGCGTATTATTTTGTAAAATTATTTCAAAATATATTATTTAAAAAAGTCACAAAAAGGGCCTCACATATTTTTAATTCCATTAGTGTGATTTAGCGAATATTTTTAGCTTATGAAATTTTAGTATGTTATTTATTGTATGATTTGGGTCATAGTTTACTGTATGTATCACTTTTTTAAAAAATTCTGTTACAACGCACGGATGCTCTACTGGTGTGGGTAAAATATATAAGTAGCGCTCGAGAGCAGATTGGTATCCTGTGCCGTTAATTCTCCTCGGCCATTAGATCAAACCCGAAAGGGCGAGATCAATCGGTACAGTGAAAACAGTACTGTCTACAGTTTTGTACGCTACAGTACTTTCTATGCAGTGAACGCTCCGCTTGTCTGCCTGTCCACACGGAGAAAAGCGTCTTGTTCATGGCCCAAACTTGTCTCTCTTCCCGGTCCCGGTTCATTCCACCACCGCAAGTGCATAGCTTTGGGCCTCCGGTGCAACATGCATGGATATGGACCTACCGTTGTTCAGAGATTCATTTCTGAATAGTATCATCATAGTAGTGGTCCTCGTGACCCAATATCGCCACTCAAGCCCTCCTAAAGCCGAGCCTGACCATTCTGAAAGTGTAATCCAGTTTGACATGAATTTAGCCCATCCAAACCCATGCCTGATCTATGTTGTGTGGCATGGCACCCTAACTCAATAGGGATGCCAGTTTTAACTATGGGTTCGAGTACCCAACCAGATAAGGACTGGCACGGGCAGCACTTGAGACCTGTGGGTTTTCGAGTTTGGGTACCTGATAAGGTCATAGGATGGGCGTGGATATCAATTTATACCCATGTGTATCCCATGACATGTAAACCCTAATTTTCAGTGATACAAACGAAATAACCTGTGTAACTCTCCGTTTCTCTGATTCTCCAGCCGTTAGCCCGCCCGTGCCCCCGTGACTGCGCTCCTTTCCTTTTCCCCTCACCCTGCCACCCATTTTTTTATCCTCCATCCGTCGCACTTCACCGGCTCCTTCTCTCCCTACTTCCTCCCTCTTCTCTCGAGTGCTCTCTCTCGGATCTCCACGCCACCGCTGCTCTTGACCTCCTAGCCCCCGGGCTCTCTCTCCCCCTTCTCTTTTCTCTTCCACGCGCGCCCGCGCTTCTCTTCTGCACGCCAGCGCCTTGCACCACTAGCCTCCGGGCTCCTCGGCCACCAGCCAGTCTCCCATCTTCCACTTCTCATTCTTCCCCCAACCGCCACCGCTCTCTCCTCTCTCTACTGCCAAGACCCGAGCGCCACCCGGATCCGGTGGATCTGGGGTCCCTACCCTCGCCAACCACCCCTCCAGTTCCTCGTCTTCACGGGCACCGACGAGTCATCCGCCGGCTTCTCTGCGCCCGAGCGCTACCCTGAGGTAAGTGCTACTCCTATTCCTCTCCATTTGCTATTTTGTTAATTGCTCGATGCCATTCATGATACATTCTCTTGTGGAGTTAAGTTTAATAAACATTACTTGTGTGTATTGCATCCCTGCCGATTAAATTTACTTGCATCAATGTTTGACCTTTATATCTTGTGATCATGAGAAGTATATAGTGTGCAGTTAATAGTGTATCATGCATACTAGTATGGCCAATTTCACCGTGCAATTTATGTCCCTGGTTCCTTGTTGTATTCGGTGTGGATGAGTAGAAGATTTCGTGTTCATGATTCTGGTGATTTGATGAGTTGGGAGTTCCAGAACTCATACTTAGACTGTGAAGTGCTAATCCTGAGTTTAACCTGACATGCATGCATTTGGCTGAATGGTTTAACATCAATTTATTTACCAACCTGTTAATTAATCCTTTGATCGGTGATATGAATTGTTGACAGCATGGGGTTTCAAATTTACATTTTACTGTTAAAGCAATATTGTTACCATTTGGCATAATATTCTTGATTTACTACATGGCCTAGTTAAAGTTGAATAGCTCTATATACATGGTGATTTAAAAGTTCATAGACTAGTATATGTGGGTGCTATTCATTTTGCATAATTATGATGACAGGAGACCAGATAGTTCAGAACACACAGGGTTTGGGTTTGGGTGGGTTCGGGTACCTATCGGGTCACATGATGCACTGACTTCTGGAGATCAAGGTTCGAGTTCAGGTACCCATCGGATTCGGGTGTGGGCACAGATCTGTGCCCGTGAAGGTTTTCGAGTTCGGGTGGGCGGCACGTGGTTCGGGTTCTGTAACACCTAACATTTGGCTAAAAATAATAAAATAATGTTAGTTGTGCATTTTGTGAACTTTCTGAATTTTTAGAATTTTTTGGAATTTATTCTCTATTTTTGAATTATGCCCTTTTCGAATATTATTTTATTATGTGAAAAATTTAAATAAAAATTTGCCAAAAAAATATTTTATTTGAGTTTCAAAATATTTTTGAAAATTGTTGCAAAATTTTTCTAGTAATTTTACTATTTATTTTGACTTAAATTATTTTCGGGTTTTGTTTTAATTGGAAAATATTGAACATCCGGATTTCGGGTTCTGGGTTTAATTCCCCGCTTTGGTCTTACCCACCTTAGCTCTGTGCAGCCCAATTCCGCTGCAGCTTGGCCCGTGGGGCAGAAAAACCCTAGTGCGAGTGGTGGCTGTCGGATCAAGAGATGTGGGCGGTTGAGATCAGTCATAATCAGAACCATTATGGCTGTTGGATCACCACGTGTCGAAGACCTAGTCGTCATCTCCAATTAGAACTCTGCCTAGCGCCGCCGCCGTTTGGGGCGCAGACTCCAAGGTTTGCCGTCCAAATCCAGGACTCTTGTGGGTATTTAAGATGTGCAATAGGTTTGCCGGGACGCTAGGAGTAAAAGCCCTAAATCTATTCGTTAAGTGTGGTTGTTCTCTCGCCAAGAATTGGAGGATTTCACAGAGGATGGCGAGGAGGGGTGTGAGAATCACCACAATTGGAGGTTAAATAAGGGTCATGAACTACTCCGTTGAGTTTGCCGCACCGCGGACCACCCTGTGTGCACTTTGGTTCTACCAGAAGCCCGCCGGATCGCCGTTGGATCATGGAGGCAATCGCCATTGAAGAAGAAGAGGTCTCCACCATTGTTCCAGTGCGCAAAAGACCAAACCGATCAAGACAAAAGATGGGAGATGTCGCAAGCTTGCCGTAGGTACCCTCGCTGGCCGCCGGCGTTGATCCTTGGGTTTCGTGCATCGCTGGATTGCGTGGCTTTGTTTGTCGCGGACACGTGACTGCCATGTCATTCCCCGTGCTGATGTGTTCGCCTGCATGGCCGCTCGGTCAGCGCTTGTGTGTATCCTAGTCAGCCAAGGCACGGGCCCGCGTGTCAGCCACTTAATGCTCGTGTGCACCGGGTCCACGGTGGACCAGAGGAGGTCCGTGGACCGGGTGCATACACCAGAGCCACATGTCAGTCACAAATTGGTCTGATTCGAGGATGACATCAGCAAGACACAATAAAAGCCTTTTCCAGAATAGAAATAATTCGGTTTATTGTTTATTTTACAAATTTTCAGGTTTTTATGATTTTTTAATCTTCCACATGCCCGCTCTCCCTCATACGAGCTCTAATTGAGGTGATTCAAATTTCTAAAAAAAATAAAAATTAAGATCTATTTAATAGTGAATTTTATTTTATTTTTGGATATTGTTTGCTCTCTGTTTTGGTGTTTATATGTTATTCTCTCTTGTTTCGCGTAGACGTCGAATTGTGCAAAGCGTCCGAAGAGGAATCATTGAATCAAGACCAAGGTCCAGAGCAAGAATAAGGGCTTTTCTAAGGAAAATTGTGCTTTGATCATGTTGAACCCAGTTTGCAAAATTGCTATATTGACTTTACACTATTGCATGTTATTTTATGTGTATAACTGTTTCAAATTAAATTGGGATTTAGCCAATCCACCTACTTGATCTATACCCTACCTTGTCATTTGTACGCCATGATTTATTTGTCACCCTAAGATGGTTCATTATTAGTTGGTTATTATTAGCAATCAATATGGGTTGGTTAGACCATGCTTAGTTTGCTTAGCCATGCCACGTTAACTCATGTCTTTTGGAATATCAAAAGTGAATCTTGATTAATGAAATATGGAACATGTTTATAAAAGGTGTATCGGGTGCTATCACACAATGATGTTGAGTTGTAGTGACGTAAGTCACGAAATGATGTCGACTTGTTGATGGCACGTGGTGCATGGTAATCAACTGCGGTGATAAATAATTTAGATTGGGACAAGTGGCAAAGGGCAGTGTGCCAAGGTGGGCAAGGAATGGCAGAGGGTTTGTGGAAGTCTTGCCCTAGTCATATTAAGGAATTAAGCTTGCGAGCCTTTGAACTGAGTCAACCATGCAACCACATGATCTGGAATGAGACAGACCTAACTAAGTAGGATTACCGATATCTTACATTTGATACCTCAGTTGGATAATCATACAGAAGCGTGCATACATGGAAGTGTGGTTATAGCGGAGGATGTGGCGTCACATATCAATCTAACGGTTTGTCGGTCCTATCCTTCTCCTCCGCTGAGGGAAGGTGTAGTGTATGGCTTACCGGGAGGGTCAATGTTAGGATAAAGGTTTCTGAAAGATTTTGTCATGACCACTCGCCTTTATGGTGTATGGTTATGTTGTGTGGGGAAAATGCATAACCTCTGCACAGTATAAAATCTATTTGGATAGTCGTGCTCCCGGTATTGAGCAATGCTCGGGGATTACAGTCAAGGGTTAGATCTTATTAAATAAAAACCTAGATAGGAATGCTATATGCTGTTATTGAAAGTTGGAACTTGAGTTAGATTGGATAACTTGGTTTACCTGAAATACAGAAATTACTATGTACTGTTATTTGTTTTACTGTCTTTACAATCTACTTAATGTACTTGTTCATAAATACCGCTTTACTACAAAATAGCCATGTTAGCATTTTCCTTTGGAACAAGCCTTGTATATAGTTATGTTATAATTGAATTCTGTGCACAACTTGTTGAGTGCTTTAAGTACTTACCCTTGCCAATAACAACTCACCGGTGAGGAGTCTACACCAACTTTGGAGGAGGTATTCCAGGACACTACACCAGGAATGAGCTATAGCAACATAGGTATATGATGCTATATCCACACATATGTGTTGCTAGGATAGATAGCAACACATGTCATAAGTGATGTTATTGGTCATGTTGCTATGGTAGATATATTGCAACATAAACTAGGTGTTGTTAAACAAAAGAAAAGGTGTTGCAAAGTAACAACATGTTTTTTTATATATAACAACACATATTTTCAACACATATCTAGTAGGTGTTAGAAACACATAATTAGTATATTGCAACACAACTAAGTAAACATGTAAATTATGGTTTATTTATTTGCTATATATATAGAAAATATCGTTGTCATAAATAATTTTTATTTGATAATTAAGAAATTCATATTAGATGATATATAATACAATTCAACACGAGTAATGATCAAAAGATAGATTGCATTGCATTAATTAAGGAAATAACATCATTCCACGTAGAACAAGTACATCTCATTTTTGAGAACAAGAGTAAAATTTCAGTCCTAACATATGAAATTATACTACTACTAATACTAGTATACTACTAGCACTATCTTTTCCATGTGAAATTCCTTGCTTCTTGATCCTTTGATGAGGTAAACATCCAAATTCAACAATTCAACCATTGATCTTTTCAACCTGCAAGAATAACAAGAAAATTGCATGAATGTTAATATACATGACTTGTGTGACACATAAAAATCGAATCAAGATGACATTAACATACACAAATTGAAGGCCAAGCAATCGATTTTCCTTTGGTTTGGCCAATTGTCTTGTAGTTCTCCCATGGCCTTACCAACACCTCATGGTCTTGATAGGATAATTAACACGCACCTTCCAAAATTCGTTACCTAGCTTGAAACCACCAACCACGCATCGGATCACTACTCAAGAATGTAGCAAATGCCACGATCTCTTTGTTTGGATATCATTGGCGGACTTGAGTAATCTGATGGTACCAAACTGCATTGGATTTTAATTGTCATTAGAATAAAACATGAATTAGATCTACAATAATTTAGAAGGAATATTTATATGAATAAACTCATACCGCCATTCTTTGAAGAACGGGTCTTCTTTTGAGTCGATTGGTCTGTCTCCTTTTCATAGTGTTTTTCTTTGCTTTTGCTTCTTATTATGCTACAATTAAGACAAAATAAATGTTATTACAACCAACATTGATTAAGGATATAAATTCATGTTTCATCGTTCCCATTGAATGAAAAATGAAATATTCGTAGTCTTGCCTGGACTGCCATCATTTTTGTACATTGAATAGACTTTCTTCTATGCTCATTAAACTGAAAATAAGGAGATAAGATTAGCTAGATTATGCAGTGTAAAGAAAAAGATTAGCTAGATTATGCAGTGTAAAGAAACTGAAACAATTATTTTTGTATATGAAAGAAAGGCAATATTAATTCATATGTAACATGGAATGCTTATATCATACTAAAATTCACTATTTACTGATAGTTTTGTATTGACCAGAGATCTCTCAATGACTATCTACAAATTTGTATTATAAAGAGGAAAATTGCATCAAAGCACACCACACCAATCTTGTACAGTTTAAAATATGAACCCCTTCATTAGAATGCAAAATCACCTATCTTTATTTATTTACATTACATGATACAATGGAGTTGTTGAGAGAGTACTTTTCTTCGTTAACTTTACTGCCTTTAATAGATTAAACACAAAAGAATTACCTGTTCATGTGGAAAATCATGAGCAGAACATGATGATGATGCTTTTTGACATATTTCTTCCTTACTATTAGAACCCTCAAGTTGCTAGATGCATAACATAGTCATGTCAATAAACTAAATATGGTGTGATCTTATACCATGAGTAAAAATGCTTTACTAACCTGTTTGGTAGAAAATATATTTTTTTCCTGTTGCGTGTTGTCTATGTCCACATGACTATTTTTGTTCTATAAATAAATAGACACACATTAGTTACTTTGTATGTATAGAATGTTGTAGTTGCTATAGAACGTAGAAAGGAAGTAGCTGTAGTAATAAGAAATTTACCCTTAATGTGTATTGTTGTTCTCTCAAAGAAATGTCTACATCCGATACATTGCACTCAACTCTCTGCATATTTAAACATGCAATGATAAAACAGTATAGCAAAGACCTATCACTTGATCAACATCTTGTGAATACCTTTCTTTTTGACTGTACTAGATGTGGGTGAAAATTATCATCATATTTTGCTTGGAAATTAACCTACAATAAAGATACAACATTCAAGATAAAATTTCAATACGAAGGACAACAAAGATTTTTTTTTAACTGTATTGGTTCTCTGTTCCCACGGCATGTGTGCTTGTTTTGCAATTCTTCAATTAATCGATCTTGCCTTTTCACATGTTCTTGCAGCTTTTCCACTTTTTGCATAACATGTGTCTCTATATCGATGATGAGCAATCTAAGGTAGAAATTTGTATGTTCTTGAGGCGAGCGTGGCGTCGATCATAAACATGTTTAGGTGTTGGAAGCAATCCCATGCCGTGCACTTGTCCCGATTTTTCTTCCCTAATACTTTGTATAATGCATCACCTTCCCATGCAACTCTTCCTTGATCATTTTCTGCCAACTCTGGTTGATCATGCATGAGATTTTCCAACTCAACCTGTAAGTGAAGAATAAATGCATATTGTACTAGTGAGGTCTTATTATAACCTGATATTTGTGAAAGCATTGTCTTTATAAAGCATACCACATGTTCATGTCCATGTTTGCTCTTCTCTTTGTGTGTCGGTAGGTAGACTTTTGCTCTATCATGGCTGCTTTTCAGGATCATTTTGCCTCTAAAAACAAAAGGATGTAAACAATATCAAGAAAAACAAAGAGAAGAGTACATAACAAAACAAGTTGGCTCACCAAGTCCTCCGCCCATCGAGCATAACTCATTGTCCCTGCCGTATGGGTTGTCTTCCTCATTGAACGGCTTCTTTTGTTTCTCTGGCTAAGTGTCTATTGCGAAGTACAAGTAATGTAAATGCAGCATGTATTCTTCAATATTTGCGTAACTGTACAAATATAGATGAAGCAATAGTATATAAACATTAGAAGTTTTATTACCTTCCCTTCTTTTGACTTCTAGTGATCGACAAGGGCGACCCATTCATCCTTATCCACATCTTTTGGACACCGTCTATACAACACGGATCTCTTCTTCTTCACATTAAATAGAGATTTCTTTAGTGCTGCCTTGTATTGCCTCCAATCTCGCCCAGTTGATTTAAGTATCCATTTCTCGCATGATCGAGGATACAAAAACTTTGTCTGAAATCAGTAAGAAACATTGATTTTCATGTGGCTTTTTTTATATACAAGATGTAATAATGGATAAGATATAGAAGATCAGTACATTAGTATAAAAATAAAAGCTATCTAATTACAATATGTTGCAGTAGTAGACAGACCTGTACTAATTGAAGTATTGTTTTATCTCCTCCATGCTTTTTAACTAGCCTCCAGTCCTTCTTGCTAAGTGGACAATAACCTCCATTTCTTGCAATTGTGCCCAGAAACTGCCCTAAGACTCCACCTTCCCTCCCAATGGGTTGTCCATGCTTATTGCATTGCACTACTATGCGTTTCCCCGCTGGAAGATCCCAAACATCTGGTAATAATGTTTCCGCACGTTTCTTTACTTCATCATCTTCAACTAAATAATTATGTGATACAAGTATGAAATAAATTTAGGATCAAAATAGATACATTTGATTTTCTCAGCTATCTTTTGCTTTATGTAATTACATTTGTACCTGACATGTTAAGGTCACCATCGTCCTGATTATCAACTAGGACCATATCATCTCCTGATGCTTGAGCTTGAAGCAACGGCTCGTGTTCTGGCAATACTTGTTCAATGCTATTGTGGCTTCCATTGGCATAAGGATCATTGCTTTGTACTACATTCAACCGTTTGCTTCTACGCATTTGTCCTACAAATTGGATTGTTCTTATCATCACAATTGGTGCTAGAATGTTACAAACAATGAGCATTTTATTGCTATTTGATTGCGATAATCAAGATTTGTAAGACCATTTTCATGAACAAAATAGAAACAAGCTTTTGGAGGATTAAACCAAGCGATAGATAAGCAAGACCACAAACTAGTGAGCTATCCATGTAGATAAACTAGAACAATGCAGTTTTGGAGGGAAATCAAACATCAAGTTTGATATTGTTTCTACAATGAAATAATAGTTCTTTGATCTAGATAGATGTTCATACTGATTTTTATTTTAGGTGAAACTTTTTGTGATTGAAGGGAATCTAGCAGATCTGCTGCTGAATTACTAATTGAACAAATTCGAAACAAAAGAAAACTCACTTGTGGCTGTTTCCATAGCAGGTCGAGGCAAGGGGCGCAAAGTCGTGCTGATGAGTTGTAAGTAGCACAACACCACTACCAATAGTAATCAAAGTCTGGAAATGCAAGTGCATGATGAGGTGCAAAATCTTTGCATGGCTTTTATTAGTTGCCAAATTGAGCACAAAAAATATGCTTTACAGAAAACACTTCATTAGTATTGATAGGCATTGTGTTTTGTAAAAAAACTACATGTAGCTATTATAGTTGTGTCTTATGCAATCTAAATACTGAAGAAACCTTGTACCACCTATTCTTTAGGTGCAGTTTTAGTATTCAGTGTTGGACTATCTTAAACATAAGTTGGATCGGCACAACATCTATTTGCACAAGACTGCAGGATGTCGGGTAGGACAGATCTAATGATGCACTTCATGGAGATTTTTAAACTAGGATCATGGAATATCTGGAAACAGATAAACACAAAAAATTTCAATTGCATATTACCTTGGTGACTACACTCCCTGCAATTTTCCAGTGGCTAGACTCCCTGCAATTTCTTAGCCCTTGGCAGGGCATCTATATTCCCCTTTCCCTAACCTCCTGTACAAAATCTATGTATTATATGCCACGTATTAGAATAAATAGCAAAACAAATTTAATCAGATTATCAATAAAATGATAATAGGGCATGAGAAGAATAGGGAATCAAACAATGAAATGCTAAACAATAGATCAGACTCAAAAGGAAAACAGATTTGTATAGTTTGTCCCACACCAGCAAGCTTCAAATCAATTGATCTGGGTAACCAAGCATGCAACAGCGGAAGGAATATAATGGTTGCAGATGATGGGTCATGGTCTCACGGAGAGCCTACTACGGAAATGATTTGAGAGGAGGTGGGGGAGGAGATCAGACGTGGTGCTCAGGAATTGGGGGGATGGTGGCCACAGGAGGTGAGAGAGGAGATTAACCGTGGTGCTTAGGAATTGGGGAAGATGGTGGCCAGTGAAGATGCGTATGACGAGGTTGAGGAGGATAGGGCAGTTATTAGAGATTTTCTTGTTTAATCGGATGGAGGGAAATTTTCAGATTAGCGGCAAAACACAGTGAATGCTCCCAGCGCTATTATTGGAGATTTTCTTGTTTAATCGGATGGAGGGAAATTTTTAGATTAGTGGTAAAACACTCTGAGTAATTTTTAGCTCATTCGGAGAACAAAGACTATAATAGAGCAAAACGACATAGGCAACAGATGGTGAGTCGACTTCCATGATTTTTCCATGGCAATATAGAGTGAATTCCAATGGTGAATTTTTGTGACACGTTTTTTGTGCAACTGGGAGTTGTCTGTGAAATTTTTAGCTCACTCGGAGAACAAATGCTCGCCTGAATAGCCTAATAGAGCGAAACAGTGTACGCAAAAGAGCGTGTGCTGACTTCCATGATTTTTCTTGGGCAGTATAGAATGAAATCGAGCAGCGAATTTCAGTGGCATGGTAGCACTGCAAGTAGGAGTCTATCATGAAATTTTCTCTTTATTCGGAGAATAAATGCTCTCTTGATTATGCGATAGAACTGAACGACGTAGGCAAAGAGAGTGAGTCGAATTCTATGAATTTTCCTGCACTGCACAGAATGAATTCCAGTGGTGAATTTCTGTTGCACGTTACAAGTGTAAGCGGGAGTTCTCTGAGTAATTTTTAGCTCATTCGGAGAAAAATGACTAGCTTGAATAGGCTAATAGAGCAAAACAACATAGGCAACAGAGGGTGAGTCAACTTCCATGATTTTTTTATGGCAATATAGAGTGAATTCTAATGGCGAATTTTTGTGGCACATTTTTCGTGCAACAGGGAGTTGTCTGTGAAATTTTTAGCTCATTCGGAGAACAAATACTCGCCTGAATAGCCAAATAGAGCGAAAAGTGTACGCAAAAGAGCGTGTGCTGACTTCCATGATTTTTCTTGGCGATCTGAGAATGAAATCGGCGGCAATTTACGTGGCATGGTAGCACTGCAAGTAGGAGTCTATCATGAAATTTTCTCCTTATCTAGAGAATAAATGCTCTCTTGAATAGGCGATAGAACTGAACGACGTAGGCAAAGAGGGTGAATCGAATTCTTTGAATTTTCCTGTACTGCACAGAATGAATTCCAGTGGCGAATTTCTGTTGCATGTTAGAAGTGTAAGTGGGAGTTCTCTGAGTATTTTTTAGCTCATTCGGTGAACAAAGACTAGCTTGAATAGGATAATAGAGCAAAACAACATAGGCAACAGAGGGTGAGTCGACTTCCATGATTTTTCCATGGCAATATAGAGTGAATTCCAATGGCGAATTTTTGTGACACGTTTTTGGTGCAACTGGGAGTTGTCTGTGAAATTTTTAGCTCATTTGGAGAACAAATGCTCGCCTGAATAGCCTAATAGAGCGTAAAGTGGAAATTTTTACTGTTCTAGCCCGTTGGTTTTTAATTTTTTTGAGATTAGTCGTTGATCTGACGAAATTGCAAAAATAGCCTGTGAACAGTATAATCCAGCGGACCCAGAGCGCGGGATTTTGTTTATTCATTTTCCACGGATCGGATCCGCGAGGTATTTTTTCTTTTTTAGCGGACTTCGGTGACGTAGTGCCACGGAAGTATTTTTATTTTTTCCGGACTTCCACAAAAACTTCAGAAGATTATCACATATGAGGAATTTGTAAAAATTAGAACATTGCAACTGTCTTGATTAAACGCTGCTAAGTAAGTTTTAACCGAAAAAATAAAAAAATACTTCCTGTGCACGGCGTCCGCTGGAAGTCCGGCTAAAAAAAGAAAAAAAAATACCTCGCGGATCCGATCCGTGGAAAATGAATAAAAAAATCCCGCGCTCTGGGTCCGCTGGATTATACTGTTCACATGACATTTTTGCAATTTTGTCAGATCAACGGCTAATCTCGAAAAAATTAAAAACCGACGGGCTAGAACAGTAAAAATTTCCGAAAAGTGTACGCAAAAGAGCGTGTGCTGGCTTTCATGATTTTTCTTAGGCAGTACAGAATGAAATCGAGCGGCGAATTTATGTGGCATAGTAACACTGCAAGTAGGAGTCTATTATGAAATTTTCTCCTTATTCAGGGAATAAATGCTCTCTTAAATGACCACAGACTTTTAACACCACATTTCTCATCGAGCTCATAAATCATAGATGTAGCACTGCAGCAAACAGAGATAGAAGCGGAAGTAAAACAATAAAATATCTAATACCTACCCTATCCTTCTCAACCCCATCATACGTATCCTTACCTGGCAACCATCGCCCCCAATTCTTGAGCACCAGAGTAAATCGCCTCCCTCACCTCCAACGGCTGCCATCCCCCAATTCCTGAGCACCACGCCTAATCTCCTCCCCCACCTCCTCTCAAATCATTCCCCAAAGGTGATATGCAATTGAAAATTTTCATGTTTGTCTGTTTTGAGTTATCCACGCCTAATCTTCTCCCCCACCTCCTCTCAAATCATTCCCTGAAGGTGATATGCAATTGAAAATTTTCATGTTTGTCTGTTGAGTTATTCCATGATTCTAGTTTCATGTCCTCTCTTGTCTCTTGATTGTCTAATTTATATGTCAAAATATGATTAGTTAGTTTTTTGTTGTTAGTTTTTTAATTAAATTACCATCCCCATGCTCCATTTCCTGATATACAACTGATCATCTACGATCTTATAGCATTGCAAAGATATGATATATCTTTACCTCTATTTTACTCATACTGTGTAACATGCTGTTTTTTTTACCAACTATTCAAAATGCCCTTTGTTTCTGTCATTTGCCTTTACATTTTAAATCATTATTTTTTATGTTTTTGGCATTTGTATAACTGTATTAATATTGTTTTCTATTTTTAAAGCAGTAATTTTATGGATTTAAATGCTACGAAGAAATTACTTTGTTCCCGTACCCCAATTGCTAACTACGTGAAAGGGATAGAGGGTTTTCTTGACTTTGCATATAAGGATAGGAGTCCTGATGCCAAGATCAGGTGTCCATGTTTGAAATGTGTATTTGAAGAATCGTAATGAAGTATACGATGACTTAGTTTGTCATGGAATGCAATGTGGATACACTATTTGGAGTAGTCATGGAGAAACTGCAGCATACGTCCGTGCTAACCAAGCGACACAATCGCAGCATGATGGAGCAAATATTGATATGCACCAGCTAGTCCATGATGCTTTTGGAAATGTAGACAACAGACATCCAATGAAGGATTCTGATGCCCTGAATTCTTCAAAAACTGGACCAGACAATGAAGCAGAAGCTTTCTATAACTTGCTTAGAGATGCTAACGAACCTTTATGGGAAGGGTGTGAGCTATCAAAACTTTCTTTTCTTGTACTTTTGTTTCACACGAAATCCATTAACAAGTGGAGTAATAAATCTTTAAATGATTTGTTAGCAATTTTGCAATTGGCAATACCTCATGGTAAGAATATACCTAGATCATTTGCTGAGGCTAAAAAGATAATTGAGAAACTTGGTCTCAGTTATCAAAAAATTCATGTTTGTCCAAACAATTGCCAACTTTATCGTAAAGACAAGGCAAATGATGATTATTGCTTGAAATGTGGAACTTCAAGGTGGAAAAACATATCAGATAAAACTAATTTAACCAAGAAGGAAAGAAAGAAGGCAACAGCAAGGAAAGTGTTACGGTACTTTCCAATTAAACCAAGGCTTAAGAGATTTTTTATGCACAAAGAAACATCTACGGCTTCAAGATGGCATGACGAGGAACGTACAAAGGATGGGGCATTGCGTCATCCAGCTGATTCAAAGGCTTGGAAGGCACTTGATTCTAGATATCCGGACTTCGCATCAGATCCTCGGAACATTAGATTCGGAATTGCTAGTGATGGGTTCAATCCTTTTGGGATGATGAGTTCAACTTATAGCTGTTGGCCTGTTGTCTTAGTACCCTACAACCTTCCTCCATGGTTATGCATGAAAGCTTCCTCTCTTATGCTTGCTCTGATAATTCCTGGACCATCTTATCCTGGAAAGAGTTTCCATGTACTTATGGAGCCAGTTTATGAAGAATTAACTGATTTATTTGAGGTCGGCACACTTACATATGATGCTTCTCGAGATGAGATGTTCAAACTTCGTGCTGTTGTACTGTCTACTGTGAGTGACTATCCTGGGATTGGGATTTTTTAAGGGTATAGTGTCAATGGTCAGTTTGCTTGTGTGACTTATCGCGAAGAAACATGTTCTAAACGCTTGAAATATGGGCACAAGTTTTGTTTCATGGGGCATCGCCGATTTCTACCTTCTAGTCATGAGTTTCGATATGATGTTACTTCTTTCGATGGAACTCAAGAACATAGATCAGAGCCTGCTACTTATTCTGAAATTTCAATTGTACATAAGATAAAAGCAATTGATAATTTTGAGAAATCAAAAACTTGGAAGTGTGTCAGTGGCCTATTTTCTTTGCCTTATCGGGACTTCAACTTACTCCGACATAATCTTGATGTAATGCATATAGAGAAGAATGTTTGTGATAATATATATGGTACACTTTTAGGACTGGAGGGAAAATCAAAGGACAACCTACAAGCACGGCAAGACCTGCAAGAAATGAACATTAGATTAGAGCTCCATCCACAAAGAAGATCTTCTAATAAGTTTTACTTGCCTCCAGCTTCTTATACCCTATCTAAAAAAGAAAAGCAAAAGTTTTGTAAAGCCCTTCATGATATAAAAGTTCCAGATGGCTATGCTGGAAACATCTCAAGGTGTGTAAATGTTGCTCAAGGGAGAATCTCAGGCCTGAAAAGTCATGAGTGTCATATTTTAATGCAGACAACTTCTACTGTTGCTTTATGGGTGTACTTCGGATAATGTTGCATATGTCTTGTTCGATATATTTGGATATTTTAGAGAACTATGTGCAAAAGTCCTATATGTAGATGAGCTTGAGAAGTTAGAGGAACGAATTAGAATGACATTATGTCGTATGGAGATGATATTCCCACAGGTTTTTACAATTATGGTGCATTTGGTTATTCATTTAGCAACCGAGGCAAAAATTGGAGGTCTGTATGTTATCGATCGATGTACTTTGTGGAAAGGTATGTTTTACTAAGAAACAACCATAGATATACCAAAAAAAATTCTATTTATTCCAATACATGATTATTAACATGTTTATTTGGTTTTTGTTTTGTGTAGGTACCTTCTTGTGCTGAAGTCATATGTGCGTAATAAAGCTCACCCCGAGGGATGTATTGCCGAAGCATATTTGGCAGATGAGTGCATGTCATTTTGTTCAAGATATCTAAAAGGTTTTGAGACCAAGCATAATCGGCCTTCAAGGAATGTTGACAATGAGTAGTCATTTGAACATTCTAATGATGAACAAGGACCAACTATGTTTCCTTATGTCGGAAAACCACTTGGAAAGCCTAGAAAGTATATTCTAACGAATTTGACCAAAGTACAAGCACATAGATATGTGTTGTTCAATTGTCCGGATGTAAATATGTACCTCAGGTAATATTTCATTGTTACAAACAATTTTAGTAATATCTTTCCTCGTTTGATAGATTGTGAATTGATGTGCAGAGTGCATGCTGATGTGATAAGGAGTAAATATCTTCCACGTCGTGTCAGCCCAAAATTTATTGAGAGTACCAAAATGAAAAAGTTCCATGAATGGTTTAGAGCTCATGTAAGTTCCACATTTCACATCCTTTTGAAGTACTACATAAGTCATCAACTGAATTAGTTCTTTCTACACAGATAATGGATTTGGAGAGGGAAAATGGCATCAATAGTATTAAAGAAGATATTAGGTGGCTAGCTCGTGGCCCAGTTCAAGTAGCAAAAAGATATCATGCTTTCAACACCTGAGGCTTTCGCTTTAGGCCTAAACGTCTGGATGGAGTGACACAAAACAGTGGAGTAGTACTAATTGCAAAGACATCTAGTTATGCAAAAACAGGTGATGCAAATCCTATTTTAGGTGATGTGGCATATTATGGGAGGGTGATTGATATAATTGAGCTGAACTATGTCAGATTTTCAGTAGTACTATTTAAATGTGAATGGGTTGATGTTATTACTGGAAAAGGGATTAAAAAAGAGATATATGGGTACACACTAGTCAACTTCTCGCATTTGATACATACAGGGGAAAAGATTGAGCATGAGCCATTTATTTTTGCTAATCAAGCTGATCAAGTGTTTTATGTTGAGGACCAAATATACCCAAGGTGGTCTGTGGTTATGAGGACGAAACCAAGAGATATATATGACACCGGGGAGGAGGAATGTATAGATGACATAGAAAGTGCACCATTCCATGTCTCACACCTTGGGAAGATGTTCAATAATGCAAAGAACACCCAACATTGGGTTAGAACAGATATTGAGGGTATAACGGTGTATGCTGATAATAATGAATCAAACAATGAAGCATAGTGGAGGGAATCTTTTTTTCATAAAGGTATGTATTTTGCAATCCAATAGTGCAAGGAAGATTTCATGTGTCATTGCAAACCTTTTGTGCCATTATTTTTTTGTTAGTACAGGTGCACCTTATTGTACAACATGAGAAACTTTTGTATTTCTTCAGATTCCGCTATTTGGTCCACTGAATGATGGCGAGGATGTATAGTAGTTTGCTAAATGCATAGGGGGTGAGTAGTAAATTGCTTATTTTCTTCATCAATAATTTGTGCAAATGTGTACAATAATTTCTCCTCTTTTTTTGGTTGCAATGTAGCTGAAATGTCAGGAGGATGAAAGGAAGCTTGAGATACCTTAAGAGGGGACTGAACATGAAGATGGAAAAGGGAATTATAAATAGTATGCTGAAAGAAACATGTCTAGATCCTAGATTGTACCAGATCTTAATAAAAGTAGTGTGTTTGTAAGACTTTTCTTGTTCAAAAAGCTGTGTGGTATAAGACTGTTGGTACTCTGGTGTCTACTTTATATAATCAGGTTCTCAGGCTCATGCTTGGCTTAATGTTATAATATTGGCATATATCTTCACATAATATTATAACTGCAGTTTATGTATTCTTATGTGAAATAAACAGCATGACACTTTTTAGCTTTTGTCTTTGTATGCTGGGTATCCGTTTATTTTGGAATAAAATCAGAAGTGACCAAAAATGAAGCTACAACTACAAGCAAGTGAGCAAAACCTTTTATTTTTTTATCAAAGTTGCTTCTTATTTCTTATTTTTGCCATGCTCTAACATTTTGTTTTTTTGGTAACATGCAGATGGAGAGATTATGTGAGAACACACTTTGCACGTTTTGTCTCTTGATCATTCTTCATTGGCAGAAGTGTCAGGCCAGAGTATGAATTGGGGAAGGCTAAGAGAATACTGCACTAGACATAATGCTTTGCTGAGTCCCTTAAAGGGAAATCAACTACTCAGGTGGTCCAGTAAACATTCGATCGGATGGCTAAATGACCCATCAACATAATCTACTGGGAAGGCTATAGCTATCATTTTTTTTGTTGCTAGTTTTCTTTACTTCTGTTGCTCTGTTTCTTACTGGAACTCAGTTTACTAGTTACTTTTGAATGAAATCGATGTAAAACTGTATGGCTATAAGCCTGCTGAATGGGAAAAATGGAAATAGAAGATGTTTCCACATATATCAGAGTACTTTTTAGTTGCTAGAATAGAACCCTAGTTCCTCTCTCTCTTGTTTTATCCCAGTTCTCTTAGATTTTGTTTCGGTTTGGCTTCAGATTTCAATCGGGGCCTGACATTTCTCAACTCACAATTACTTGTTTTAGTATCATCAAGCTCCAAGCATTTAATCAAAGGAAAAAATAATGAAAAAGAACACCAACGAGCATTTGATCTAGTGGTATGACTCTTGCTTAGAGTACAGAGAGGTCCAGGGTTCAATTCTTGGAATGCCCTTTTTATTTCTCCTCTCTTTTTTGTTCTTTTTCCTTCGGTTGAATGCTTGGCGAATCAATAGCATAATATCAGATTTTGTGGAGAATTAATAGCATAATATTAGAGTCCAAAACACAACTACTTTGCAAAAACAAAGGAGCATATATGCTCTGTACTGTATGTTCTTGCTAATACCAAAACAGGTAATTGTGACTTGAGAAATGTAAATTTGACAATATTCTGAGACTCTGAAATACCTTAAATTTTAGTTTCTATTGTACCTAGATTACTGTTAGAAAAATTGAAACCTAATAGAAGTATAATTGCATGTCTGTTACCCAAAAACATAATTCATTTTTCTTAGCTACTTAATCACTTTCAGTTACAACTTACAGCACATGTATTTGTTTGTTGGCTTAGTTGATTCAAACTGACCTGCTGCAACTAATATCTGAAGTACTGTGAATTTCATAACGAATATTTGATTATGTCCACCTTTTTATAAACTTGCACTTTTCTCTCTGATTTTTGAAAGGACTGAAGGTGAACTCACCAACATATACATTAAGGCATTGTATTCCCTATTAGCTTCTACTCGTGCATGAAAGTCCAGCAGGTGTTGTTGCTAGCGATAAGGGTACCCCAAAGTTTGTGGGAATTTTTCGTGGATAGAACAATGGAGAAAGTAAGAACTCAAGTTAATCTACTTTACTCTAATGGAACTAAGTTGTTGGGAATCTCATCTCCTTTTTTCCCATTTCTGTTCAGGCTTATATGCCCCCATTTTGTTTTCTTAAATTTATGTTTCTTATCTTGATTTTTTGTTAAATGGATAACAATTTTCTTATGTTCACCTACCAACACATCTGACAAGTGTAGCAACATGACCATCAAGTGTTGTAGGGTAATTCAACGGGTACTATATGTTTGAGAATCCTACACATGGGTGTTTGCAACACATAGCATGTGTTGCAGTTGAGTTTTCCTGAAACACAAGCTATATGTGTTGCAAAGTGTGTGTTAGAATAGATTGGTCATGTTGTAGTGGGAGGAGACGAATATTTAGGGGCGAGCCTTCTCAGTTGCCTGTGGTATACTGAAGGGTTTATCTATGTTTTCATTCCGCTGCAGTTTAATTTATTGTTCAGCCTTGCGAGGCATATTCATGTAAGTTTGACCATAAGGTCATTCAACAAGTATTAATGAATATATTAAATCTTTTTATTATGTAACCGTTGTGTATGATTATGATATTCATCTATATTGAGCCTGTGTGCAATAGCGTGATCCTGGATTAGTGCAGTATACACAGAGGGTCCGAATTTGCATATTCAGGTCCCAACAGGTTCGGGTTTGGGTTTCAGGCAGTGGTACCCGGAGGTACACACCCGATTGCCATCCCTACAACCCAAGTGGAAGGATTGAGCCTGAGACCCATGTACATATGCGGAATTTTTTTAAAAAATACATTTTTTAAAAAACCATAAAAAAAGTTACAATAATATACCTCTATCGTCAAATAAATTGTCGACTAAGGCTCTGTCGCCAATTCAATTGGCAATAGAAGATCTATCGCGAAATGAATTATTGAATCTTCTAGCCAGTTGACCAAATGAATATGCAACAAAGCAATCTGTCAGCCTCTATCGCCAATTGAGAAGCTCTATCACCATTTCATTTGGCAACAGAGCTTCTGGTATATTTTTGTAAAATTTTTTGGTATTATTTTTGTAAAATTATTTAAAAATATATTATTTTAAAAAAATCTATTTATGTGTGAGAACAAGAGGTGGTTTCTTTCTGTACAGTCAAAAAAGAATATACAAAAATAATCACCTATTATCAAATGAATTGACGACAAAAGTCTATCGTTAATTCATTCGGTGATAGGCTGATGTGGCTGCTCCTGTTCCTAATCCACTTGGCAATAGGACATGTCATAAATTAAATTGATGTCTTCAATGTCGACAATTGGGTGATAGAAACTTGCTGTCGATTTACTTACCCGACATCGTTGAAATGGTGACAAAAGGTGTTTTGTCAGCCTATTGCCAATTCATTTGGTGCTAGCAGCTTTGTTACCATTTTTTTTTATGATAGACCTCTGTTGCCAAATATTAGGTGACAAATTATTATTTCTAAGAAAAAATTCGAATATTTATATTTATATTATTAATAAAAATTTGGTTATATAAAAAACATTGTGGCTTAGGGATTTAACCCGCGAAATATCAGTAGGGTCTTTTTCTGAAGGAACACCTGTAGTTCGAGTGGATGTCATGCGGAACTCAGAAATAGAATTCAATGGATTTCCTTTTATTTTGTTTTTCTTTAGATTAGTTAATCTTTCTTGAAAGGTTAAAAGTGGCAGAGTAAACATGTTTTCTATTTTCTTCGAAACTAGTGCCTTTAACTCAAAGTTCTTTTTTCTTTTAAATAATTATGCGTTTCTTAAAATAATATAAACAGTTATAGTTGAGCACCATTTTCAAGGAAGTGGATAATAGCTGGAACATTTAAAGAAGTTTGGTTCTTTATTGGATCATAAAAACTACTTATCAAAGATCTCTTAATTCTCTTCGAGATTGAATATCGATTGCAAGGATTCGATAGATAGCTTATTGGAATAGATTTACATAAACAATGCTCCCAAAGAAAAGTATAGGAGATTTTGTCCTCATACGGATCAAGAAAATTATTGGAATATCTGGCAATAATACGAGTAGATAGAAATTAGAATATGACATGTGTTCATTTATTTACAGGAAAAAAACAAATTTAATTTATACTCGTGATTTATGTTGGCTAACTTTCATGGACATCAAGGCCTTTCATGCTTTAACCTCCTAACCTAGGATTAAGTCAGTCATCAAAAGGTAGAACTAACGGCTAACCCAGCTAAATCTCCTAATCTAGCGAAACATTTTAGTTGTCAAAACATAAAAAGTTGTGTCTAGCTAACCTACCTGCTTTAAGGTTATTTTAACCTCGAACCAAACTCGCTTACTGATAAACATCGAACAACACCTATTTTTTCTCAACAGTTCGAGTGAAATGCTGTCACTATTATTTTAAAATGTAACATGCAAAAAAGTTCAACATAATTCATATCGCAATCTCGTACAGGGTAAATATACTTCTTTTTCCCTAAATACTAAAGCGTGTTCCATAGAACCAACGAAGTAAAATGAAAGCTAGCATATGGCTACGGCTAGACATACACTACGCCAAAACCTGCAATAGGTGACGGTCTATTTGTGGCGGTTTTTTTCGAACCGCCACAAAGATAATTATCAGTGACGGTTCTATTTCAAAAATGGCGGGAAAAATATCAGTGGCGGTTCTATCCTAGAACCGCCGCGATAATTAATATCGATGGCGGTTCAAGGATAGAACCGCCGCGATAACTAAATCATTATCGATGGCGGTTGGAGGCTAGAACCGTCGCGATAACTAAATTATTAGTGGCGGTGCTATCCTCCAACCGCCATCGATTCTATTGGATTATCCGTGGCGGTTATATCCTCGAACCGCCATCGATAATTCATTATCGATGGCGGTTCTAGGATAGAACCGTCACAGATAATATTATCGATGGCGGTTCTAGTTAAAACCGCCACTAATAATATTGCCTATAAATAGGTGGTCGATGCGACCTTGGTCTTCTTCTTCGAGAGCAAACCAAAACTTTTAAATTTCAGATTTCGTTTTCTCCAATTCTTGTGCTTGTACTTCCTCTAGTTGTTCCTTGGTGAGTTATTTTTTCTCCTCTCTTGATTTGTGTTAATCTTGTTGCAATTTAATTTTTAAAACAAGTTTAATTAGGATTTATATGTAGATGAGATGAAAAGTTTAGATTTTGTTTATTTTTATTTAGCTACCATTTTGTAGTTGATGAATTTATTTCCTAGCTAGGTTCATTAGACGATGTTGTGTTCCTTTTATAGATGATGAATTATGATTAAGCATATATTTAATATTAATTGCATTTTAAGTTAATTTGATACATGATGAATTTATTATCTAGCTCCTTTAGATGATAAGTAATTAGATTGGTTTTTTAATTACTATTAATTGGGTTCTATTAGTGTACGGACATATACATCTTGCATATATATGAATTTATTATCTAGCTCTTTTAGATGATAAGTAATTAGATTAGTTTTTAATTACTATTAATTTAGTTCCATTAGTGTACGGACATATACATCTTGCATATAATGAATTTATTTAATTAAGATTATTGGGTATTAATATAAATGAAATTTTAGTTAATTTGGTAGGTGGGTGCTCATCATTTTTAGATGATGAATTTATTATCTGGCTTCTTTGGGAAAAGTATTGATTAGTTTTTAATTACTATTAATTTGGTTCCATTAGTGCGGACATATATTAAATTTATTTAATTAAGATTATTGGATATTAATATACATGAAATTTTAGCTAATTTGGTAGGTGGATGCTCATCATTTTTAGATGATGAATTTATTATCTAGCTCATTTAGATGATAAGTAATTAGATTAGTTTTTAATCAATTTTTATATGTTAATTAATTTTAGATGGATAGGAGATGGATGTACAATGCGAACCGTTACGGTAGAGATTACATCGATGGGGTATCTGCTTTTCTAAGAGCATTGAGGAGAACAAGTTGCACAAGAAAGCGGAGTACATACATTGTCCATGCATTGATTGCAAGAATGAGAAAATGTTTTGGACAAAGATCACATCCACTTGCACTTGATTGAAGAGGTTTTGTACTTGGCTATACACGTTGGACAAGTCACGGTGAAGAGGAAAACATACATGAAGGTGATAACGTATTGGATGATGGAGAAGGCATTATGGCGGTGACATCGATTATGGATCGATGAGGATAGGTTGGACATTGATGGCGATAATAATCTTGCTCGGATGTTGCGCGATGCGAGAAGGAACTACACTAGTCGAGAGAGTTTAATCAATTCAAGGGTTTGTTGGATGACTCGGACACACCTTTGTTCCCGGGTTGCAGGAGGAATACACAAAGTTGCACACCGTGCTTTCACTTCTAAAATTGAAGGCAAGCAATGGTTGGTCAGATAAAAGTTTCACGGCGCTATTACAACTCTTAGCGGACATGCTTCCGGATGGAAGCGTATTGCCGATAACCACTTATTTAGCTAAGAAGGTTGTATGTCCATTGGGATTGGAAGTAGAAAGAATACATGCATGTCCAAGCGATTGTATACTCTATCGCAAAGAGTATACAAACATGCATGTATGTCCGTGTGCAAATCATCACGATACAAGCGTAAAGGCCATGACAATGAGGGCACCGTGGTGAAGAAAGGGCTCCGCTAAAGTGGTGTGGTATTTACCGGTAATACCTAGGTTGAAGCGTTTATTTGGAAACAAAAGCATGCCCAAGCGATGCGATGGCACTCGGAAGAGCGTAAAAGGATGGAAAGGCTGAGACACCTGCTGATTACGCGGTGGAGAACCATCGATAGGCTCTTTAGGATGGACTTGGGAATGAACCGAGGAATGTAAGGTTTGGGTTGAGTACGGATGGAATGAATCCTTTCGGTAACATGAGTAGTATTCATAGCACTTGGCGTAACTCTCTGTATCTACAACCTTCCTCCTTGGTTGTGTATGAAACGAAAGTACATTATGATGTTGCTTATCCAAGGGCGAGACAACTGGCAATGATATTGATGTATACCTACAACCATTGGTGGAAGATCTTGTGATCTTGTGGGACGAAGGTGTACGGTATGGGATGAGTACAAGCGAGTACTTCATCCTACGGGCATTGTTGTTTTGCACCATCAATGATTTCCCTGCCCTTGGTAACCTATCGGTCGTACTATAAAGGGGCCAAAGCATGCCCCGGTGCATGGATGAAACCGCTAGTGTGTGGCTCAATAACTCGAGAAAAACCGTGTACATGCATCACCGTAGGTTCCTTGCGAGAATCACCCCTACCGCAATATGAAAAAACAATTGACGGGACAAAAGAGGATGGTATAGCCCCAAGGCCTCGTCGTGGGAAGAGGTATATGATATGGTTAAGGATATTAATGTCGTACTTGGAAAGGGAGATAGTAATAATACATCGAGTCTCGTCTTGAGAAGACCACATGGAAGAAGAGATCGATATTTTGGAACTTGCCTATTGGAAGGACTTAGAAGTTCGACCTTTGCATAGGCGTCATGCACGAGAGAAAAATGTATGTGATAGCTTGATTGGTCTTTTCTTTGAACATTCCTAGCAAAACTAAGGACGGACTAAAGGCACGAAGGGACTGGAAGATATGAAAATCGAGTGAGCTACATCCTCGGGACACAGGAAAGGCGACTTTACCTTCCCCGACTTGCTACACTCTTTGAAGAAAGAGAGAAGAACTTTGCAAATGCTTGCATGGTGTGAAAGTTCCGTCAGGTTACTCATAAGCATCAAGAAAGCGGTCTCGATGAAAGATTTGAAGTTAAGCGGCATGAAGTCTCATGATTGTCATGTGATGATGACACAAATGCTTCCTATTGCAATTAGAGGTATTTTGCACGAAAAGGTCCGAGAGGCAATCATGAGGTTGTGTTTCTTCTTCAACACGATTTCACGAAGGTCATCGATCCCATCGGACTTTACGAGCTGCGAGAATGATGTGGTCAAGACACTATGCCGACTAGAGATGTATTTCCCTCCATCATTTTTCGATATAATGGTTCATCTCATTGTTCACCTTGTGAATGAGATAAATGTATGTGGCCCGTATTCTCGCATCGGATGTACCCGTTCGAAAGGTACATGGGTATCTGAAGAAGTATGTACGCAATCGATCTCACGGAGGGCTGCATTGTGGAAGGTTATGCAAGCGAGGAGGTTATCGAGTTTTGCGTGTATTACATGGAGGGTGGAACCGGTAGGAGTGCTGTATCCGACATGAGGTAATTGGGTGGGAAAGGGACGATTGGAAGAAATCAACAAATTCTTACGATCATGGATTATTGAAAAAGCTCATTTCACGGTTTTACCTTGATCGGTTGAGGTGTCCTTGTATATGGACATGCACAAGGATAAGCTACGAGAGGAAAATCGTGGACGATCGAGGTTTGGGTAACAAAAGAGCATAACCGTTTGTTCAATCATTGGTTCAAAGAGCATATGGTGGGAAAGAAGCGAGTGTCATGTTGAGGTGGTGGCAAAGGGCCATCGGTACAATCTTGACATGGCAAGGATCGACATAAATGGATATACCTTTTACGAGATCTCGGGATAGCAAAGCACTTACCAAAATAGTGGTGTTCGCATAGATGCCTATGACAACACAGCGAAGAAGAGTAGCTTCTACGGGTTCATAGAAGAGATTTGGGAGCTCGACTCTGTATTTTTAAGATCCCAATGTTTGGTGTCGTTGGGTACAACTCCCAAAGGGTGTCAAGGTGGACAAATGCGGCTTCACTACTTTGGACATCGAACATGTCGGATCTGAGATGAACCATTCGTACTTGCGAAGCAAGTAGCACAAGTTTTCTATGTAATCGACCGGCGGATAAGAAGCGCCATGTAGTTCTTGAGGGAAAAGAAGGATCGTCGGAGTTGAGAATGTCATGGATGAGGAAGAGTACAACCAGTTTGATGAATTGCCTCCTTTCGTAGATGGCAACATCAGGCTCGAGGAAGAAACTACTCAGGAAGCTACCTATCATCGCGACGATCATGAAGAGCGGCAAATTGTGAAAGAAAATAATTAGCTATATACGAGTAATGGCAAAATATCGAGGCGGAGCTAGCTCTGGGCAAATTATGACCAGGCCGCACAAGTCTTCCTCTATGTAATCAACCTAATGATAACCTTTGTTGAAGATAATCTTGTGCATGGTAGTTTAAAGTCTGTTTTGGTTTTGTTTCCTAGCTATGTGCTAGTTTTTTGGTCTTTGAGTCGATTTGGACTTTGCTAGTTTTGGTGATTGTTTGATTGTCGAAGAGTACTTGTTTGTTTTGCGGATGACAAAATAGTGTTCTATCCGATTGAAAGTTTGGAAAGTTTGTTGAGTCATCGGTGAAAGGAGTCGGATTCTTTCTCAGTAAGCGCTTATGTATTTGCTTTACAAGTAATACACAAAATCGAAAAACGCTGCAATGCGCAAACACAAAAACTAGGTCTTATGAACTCGTGTTGCTATTCGACAATAGTGTATAAGATTGAAACAAATTTCAAGGAGGCACATCAGTGGCGGTTCTTAAAAAGAACCGCCACTGATAACATTATCTGTGGCGGTTCGTATATAGAACCGCCACAGATAATACATTTATCAGTGGCGGTTCTGTATACGAACCGTCACAGATAGTATATTTATCTGTGGCGGTTCTTAAAAATAACGCCATCGATAACATTATCTCGTGGCGGTTCGTATAAAGAACCGCCACAGATAATATGTTGATCAGTGGCGGTTCTGTATACGAACCGCCACAGATAATGTTATCGATGGCGGTTCTTTCTAAGAACCGCCGCGATAATCTCCATCTATAAATAATAGATCCGGCCGCTTGTACCCTTTACCCTTAAAACTCCCGCCTTCTCTCTTCTACCTAAAACCCTTGAGCCCCCGCCGCGCGCCGACGCCGTCCCGCCCGCGCCCGGCGTCGTGCTTGACACCGTCCCGCCGCCCCCGCGCCCCGACGCCGTCCCGACCAGCGCCCTCGACGCCGTCCCCAACGACGCCGACCCAGCCGGCGCGCCGCCACGGTCGCCGCCCTCGCGCTCGCGCCCGACTCCGCCCGACTCGACGCCCTCGACGCCGTCCCCAACGACGCCGACCAGCCGACGCCGCCACGGTCGCCGCCCTCGCGCTCGCGCCCGACGCCGCCCCCGACTCGACCTTTTCACAGTAAGAATATTGTAAGAAACTACGTTCTTAGTTTGTTCAATGGACTTACATTATAAATGTTTTATAAGAAAATAGAGTTATATATATTGTGGAACAGAGGGAGACATACACATAGAAATTCTTTTTCTTTTTTTTTGACTCTTAAATTATGAATATGCATTTGTGGTATATTGGAATCTAGCACAATTAACATCGCCAATTGGCGGTGAAAGTATTTTGGTTCCTTGTGCACTCGTCAACATAATTACTCGAACAGCTAAACCAAATAATTAATTTTTGATATATCCAGCTAGCTTGATTGCATGTGAATTTGTTCTCTTTTCCCTCTCGTGAACCTATCAACGTCGTGATTCCGAGTAGCTAAACTTAACTATTAACGTTGGATGCGCGTGGCTAGCTTCGTGGCGTGATTCTTTTCTCCGATTCTTGAGTCTGTACACGGAAGTTTTAATTATATGAATCTGATTAGGACTTTGGCATCTTTCTTATTTTCTCTCCTGATATACTGTATCGGGTTGTGTTAATTACAAGATTCAGACACTACTGCACTGAAGAAAATCACACTACTACATAATATCTCATCACAGATGGTTCAAAATCGTCATCTCAGACGATTTAGTGAACCATCATAGTTCAAGGCCAGAAAACACTATTTCATAGTTCAAGGCCAGAAGACCTTACCACAAATATGATAACAAAATATTTCATAGTTCGGTAGCAATACATTAACAAAATATGATATATACCACAAATATCAATAAGTGTTAAGCTAGAAACCACATTATTTCGTAATTCAAGACAACAAAACCTTATAGTTTTTCATATCTTCCATCATATGTGCCATAGCTTCGCAATAGAGGCTTCTCGGTTCTCTCGAAGTTTCATAACTCCGATTATAGTGCCGATTTGTTTGACACCAATAACCGATTGATCTTTAGTCATATCTCTCAATCCCTACAAATTAAAAGCGATCATGTTGTTGTGAGAAGGGCAGTAACCACATTGAATTGATACTAGAAACTTTCATATTACCTCATACTGGAAGCTCTTGGTTTTGTTACGAGCTAATTAAGTATCTTGCTCTTGCAAAATCATTTTCATCTTAGCAACACACAATATTACACACGGGACAAGTACATACATACTTTGAAATTCCATGAGATGATTCTGTAATAATTGTGAAAATTATGTTTGGGTTGAGCTGTAGTTATAATGGAGCCCAAACCGAGCCTATAGTGGAGGAGAGCCCGGCGGTACCTTACCCTCCACACAACCACCCAATGTGCCGAGGCCTCCACCATTGTTGAAGATGATGCTCCTGTTGCAAGGCCGAGGACGAGGAAAACTAAAAGCTGAAGGCGGTACACCATCTCGAGGTCTTAGATCTGGGGCCCTGTTGCAGAAAATCAGTGACAAAATACTGAGTCAACATGCGGGTACATCGTAAGGGATAAAGTGCCAATCACCTATTCGGATTGGCATAAAGTGCCCCGAGCCACCAAAGAGGATCGTGGGATGAGCTCAAAGAAACCTTCGAATTCCCGAAGGAGCCGAAGATCTTGTGCATCGCGACGCATTGATGACCATGGATGCGGCGTGGAGAAACTTCAAAGCGGTGAACACAAATTATGTGAAGCAAAACCGGTCGACCATCGGAGTACCCAAGATTGGAGCCATATTGGGATGAGTTTGTGGCGATGAAGCAATCGGAGCGACAAGGAAGTCGGTGAGGACCACATTAGCATCGCAAGAAGGAATACTCACCCCACGGACTTGCACGAGTGGGTGCAGCGGGTAAAATTGCTCAATGGGAGAGGCAAGAATTAGAAGCGGTCCAATTGGTGGCACAAGTCCCTTGATCGGACTACGGACCGAGTGAAGCACTACGTGCTAGCGAGGGCAGATATGTTGTCTACTGGGGGTTTATCATTCAAGAGCGGTGAAGGCGAAGCAATGGCGCAACGAGTTCACGAGTTTCACGCCCGATCCTCCCAAGGATCTTTTCACCCAGACAGGGGAGAAAGACGAGCTAACATGGCCCTAGGAAACAAAGAGCACCTGGTGGGACACGGCGTCGGGGTCAAGGTTCCATGGAGAGTGGATTCTGAGCATGGAGACTCTTATAGGAGTCAAGAGAGCTAAAGATGGCGGTGAGAAGGAAATGGAAATGATGAAGGAAAGGGTTCTGCGAGAAATACAAGGCACCATTGAAGAACAAGTTGAGCGACAAGTACAACAAGCCTTGAGTCGATCGCGAGCCCACAGCGTTTTCTCGATCCTACAGTCGTCGCAGCAGTTGCGCGTCCACGCCATTGGCAGAAGCGGACAACAACCATTATCCTGTGGACACATACAGGACCCCACACCCTGTCAGCTCAACGTGCCCGTGATGAACATATTTGTACAGGCTACTACAGGGGTAGTCTATCCGTGCCAAGAAGGGGTGTCTGCACAATACCCGATAGCGCCGAGTTATGCAAAGGTCAAGTGGACACGGTATTTGCACGATTTTTGAGATCGGACTGGAAAAACCCACCAATGATGAGATAACTACTCTAGGAAGTGCCGTCCACTCATTCATCCAATGGCGCAAGCGTGACATCGTCTTGGACCATGCAGTGCCATCCTCTCCTGTAGTACAATCCTCGCATCCGTCACGACACGAGAGTGAAAGCGGGAAGAAGCAAAATGAGGTAGAAAAGAAATGCATTGAGGACCCCATCAAGATGGCCTTGTTAGTACTCCAAAGCGAAACCTATAACACTGGTACTTCAAATGACAAACCTACAACCTCGATCCCAAAAATTGGCACATTAGACAAATTTGTGTCGGCCCGGATCGGCGAGGCGGGACCGAGTATGATGTCGTGCGACAAAAAGTAAGGGCAAGGCGAAGTCGATGACCAAGATGATCAACAAAGATTGAAATTCGAGGTAGGAAGCCCTTGGTCACCGCTTGAAGTTAAAAAGTCTAACACCCATGATGCAGCGATTACATGCATGGTACTTAGATCGATCCAACCAAGGCGTACTCCCAAAGATGATCACTGCAATTTTCCGTGAGAACATTTTCACCATGAGGGCCATGGCTACTTCTTAATAGAATTCGATAACTTGCACAACTTGTTCTATCACGGCGCCCTCGACATATCTTTTTGAGATCTTTGGTCACTGTAAGTGTCTAATATATTTATCTTGGCCTACATTCACGTAATACCGATAAATTTCATGTCTAACTAATTCGTTATATAGATACGAGATGATTGAAGTACGAAGAACCAAGGGGCGATGGGATTCCTCGACCAGGAGCGGTTTGCCAACATGAAATCAAAAGAGTACCAAAGGAGGTCGAGAGTGCGTATATAAAGTTTTGATTAAACTACAAGACAAGGAGTTTATACTTTTGCCATACAATTTTAAGTAAGTTGCTCACTAGCTAGTTAAATTACTCATTTATTTAGTTATTTACTCGATGTAAGGACTAATGGTGGCATCATGCATGTGTATGTAGCTTCCATTGGATTCTCGTAATAATTCATCGAGAAAAGAGCAAGATCTTGATCATGGATCCACTAGATAAACCTAAAAAGACTTTGAAGAGATGACACATTTAGTGAATGAGGCGTTCAAAAGATATTGTCGGAAGAGCTCGAGATACCGCCCATACCACAAATCCCTTACAATCCGTCTGAAGTTTCAGTGCATACGAAGGAATACTCTTATATCATATTTCATAGTAAATAGCTCCTTCGACGACATCTTAGTTCATTCGATTTTGCGGTGTCACAAGCGGTAGAAAGGAACAAATTTATGTGGGTACTTCGTGTGCGATACATGCGCGAAATCTTATCATGCACAATAAAAGACAATGGCGTAGAGGTCGGTCATGCTGACATGACACATTGATTCACACCACTCAATTTCTATATTCTCTCTTAATTTTGTTTTTATACTTACAGCGCCTCAAGTTGTCTACGGTAGGACTGCTTCTTACGAAATCCAAGGCATTCAGGCCGGCTCGCCTACTTCATCATGAAGGAAATAATCAACAAAATGGCGAGTTTTATGGCGAAGACAACAACGATCCAGTCATCCATACTATTGTCCCAAATCACATGTCTTCAACCTCCAGAAGACCCGTGAGGCTTCTAGTTTACCTCCACTAGTTTAGGCTTTTTACTTCAATTGTTTCATTACAAAGTGTAAATAACTCTTTGTTCCTTTCAAATGGGAACCCCTCCTTTTGCATCTTTACCTTCCATTCATAAGATATTTGATTACATGGTCCTTATATTTTTAGATGGTGTGTTTTACTCTAATGTATGATAGTAAATGCCATTAAAAATAGCTAAATGGAGATTATAGAAGGAAAAATAGTAAAAAGTAGGATCAAAATTGTAGAATGATATGTATTTAGGAATAAAAATTGAAAAATAGAATGTCACATATTCAAAAATAGAGGAGTATAAACTAGCTAATGCATGTACAATATCTGGAGGATGCCACGGCATTCACATGGAATAAGACGGCAATGGATCGGCTAGATTTGTGATACAACAAAAGTGATCTATTTAGCTTTCCATAGTATGATATATAATGACTTCATTTACATACTCGAGAAATATTGATGCAAAGATGGTGAATGGAGGAGAAGGGAGCAGGTCCAGCGGGAGGCATGCCCTACACCATCACCATGATCGAGCACCTCATGCATGAGACACTTTAATTGTACATTGTAATTGTGTATATTGTAATTGTGATATGCAAAATCTGTGATTGTAATTGTGATTGATGTATTATATGTAATTGTGATTGATGTATTATATTGTAGTTGTGTATATGCAAAATCTGTGATTGTTGTACATTATAATTGTGCATATGCAAAATTGCAATTGTGATTGATGTATTATATTGTAGTTGTGTATATGCGAAATCTGTGATTGTTGTACATTATAATGTGTGTATGCAAAATCTGTGATTGATGTATTATATGTTTGAGAGGGCATGGCTAGCAACACTGAGGCTAGCCAAAAATGCAGTTTTTATTTTTTGGTCGAGGCACTATCGTGGCGGTTGGTGGATAGAACCGCCACAGATAATATAGATCTGTGGCGGTTGATGTATAGAACCGCCACAGATAATATAGTTATCTGTGGCGGTTGGTGGGAAGAACCGCCACAGATAATATTTTTATCTGTGGCGGTTGTAGGAAAGAACCGTCACAGATAGTGTAGTTATCTGTGGCGGTTGGTGGATAGAACCGTCACAGATAGTATTGTTATCTGTGGCGGTTGGTGGATAGAACCGCCACAGATAGTATTGTTATCTGTGGCGGTTAGTATGTAGAACCGTCACAGATAACACTTATCTGTGACGGTTAGAAAACCGCCACTGATAATCCTCGATTATCAGTGGCACTATATCTGTGGCGGTTCAATAACCGCCACTGATGGCGGTTATAAACCGCCACTGATGACGTTTTTTGGTGTAGTGATACTTATGTGCACACGACCGATTATCAGTGGCACTATATCTGTGGCGGTTCAATAACCGCCACTGATGGCGGTTATAAACCGCCACTGATGACGTTTTTTGGTGTAGTGATACTTATGTGCACACAACCTAACGGTCTTAAACTCGGCACCGGTGTCTACTAATTTTAGAGTGCATGTATGTGTGCACATTGAGTGAAAAAGCATGTGCCCGCCATATAAGGTTGGATGCGTTCGATAAGTTTCTAAAATATTTAGAAAACACGCATACATATATATCTGCATGAGTAGTGTCTGTTAAGTATGTATGTCTATACTGTACTCTCTAAAAATTACAGTAAGACAGAGACCAAGAGTTCCACCTTCCGTGCCATCTAACCATGGAATCTTGTCGAACATGTTGAATCCTATTGTAAAGTGTGCTACCCGATGTAACGGACCAACGGTACATATTGACAATTGAAGGCCTGTTTGGACATGAACTCCAAGAGAATTTTTAGAAGTTAGTTCAAAATCTAAAGTAAATGAAAAAATACCCGCACCCAAGCACCCGCTATTACTAATTGGAAGGCGGTATCATAGCGTCAGTTAAGCCAAAGTGATGGTTGGCCGCAGAAAATCAATGTTTGATTTAAATACTCAAGTTCGGTTTCAAAAGAAGTACTCAAGTTCCATCTTGTATGGCTAACAAGGCAATATATTTAGTGTAAACTCCCGAAAAATTACGTACATAAGTTTTTAAAAATTCTAAAACAATATTATACATAGAGGAGGTCATGTTTTACAACTTTGTAAAATTTGATGAACAAACTCAATAGAATTTGACAGTTATGAAAAAGACAAATTCAACCTAAATAGTGATTTTTCACTGTTTAGCTTGTTGCTTGTCAATTTATCTTTCAAATACGATGTATTTGGTCTTTAAATTTTAAAGGGTTGTAAAAGCTCACCTCTTCTACGTATGGTAATATTTTGAGAACTTTTTAAAACTTGTATACATAGTTTTTACGAAGTTTACATAGTAAAAATGGTTTACATTAGATACGTCCCTGACTAACAAATAGAGGCAAGAAGATATAAGCAGCCATAGAAGATCCTAAACCAGCAGATAAGAAGGTCACTAGACCACGAAGGATCATCTGCCCCTTCCCAAAACTCCACACAGCTAACGACCTGCTCCGGTAAGAATCTGCCACAAACGTGCGCATAAATTAGATGGTGAATACAGTGTACACGTACTCCTCCTTTTTTTATTCATTCAAAATAACCAAAATACCCTTAACCGTTGAGGTATGATACGATTCTAGGTCTCCTTATTCAAATATAGTAGAATTCTATCTCGTTGTAGTTAAATCCTAATATATCTATTATAGTCTCTAATATAAATATAACATCCTATTGTATATGTGTTTGCACCAGAATTTGACAAGTATGGTCAAATCGGCAAGAAAGTCAACATAAGGTAACTAACAGGCGACTTGGAAAGATTTAGAGATATTTGAAAACGGTAAAGATCTTTTAAGAAAAACTATCCGATTCGAGGCCGATACGGATCAGGTTTTGTAACGTGTTGTAATAGGACACGGTCAGCCGACGGGTATAAAAGAAGGGCAAGAGCGAATCAAAGATATACAACACAATCAAACACACCAGTTTACATTACTTTTTCCTGTCGATTAGGAGTAGTTCTTGTAATTTAGCCTTTGTAATTCGATCTTGATCAATAAAGTTGCGCATCGCCGATTGTTGATCTTCTTCAAATTACGCCCCAGGTTCGATTTATTCTAATTTTTGTTGCGCATCGCCTTCTTCAGAATCGATCTGCCTTTATCCTCTGATTAGCTCTAATCGGCTAGTTAGACTTACGCTATTATCTTGATTTCATCGGCTTTGAGCTGATTGAATCTAAGCCGATTGATCTTTGCGATCGGCTTTAAGTGAATTTTATATTTTTTACCTTGTTGATTACAGGTCAAATCGACCGGCACGCTCTGAACTAGGTGTTCGTCTAGTGTGCTGCTGTCAGAAACCCTACTTCAATTTTTTGACGTCAACACACTCTTGGCACGCCCGGTGGGACCATAATGTCTTCATCAGGGAAGTCGATTCCACCGTACGATCTCAATGCAGAGGCTATAATCGTCCCGATGATGGACGATTTAACGCCAGAATAATGTAGAGAAATTGAAGATCGGAAAACTGTTCTAGAAGAGATGATGCTAAACTGTTATCAGAAGACTAGACGTGGCGTCACTCAAAAAACCGCTCTGCCGACGGTCAATGCCCTGGGGGATGCAGGTGTCACAGAACCGGTAAGTCGATATCTAACTGCTCAAGCCGAATTATCGGCTATGATTAATCAGTCTGTACACCATGCTCTAATAAACCAGTCATCGGCTCTTGTCACCACGCTTAAGCCGATGATAGCAAATAGCGTCAAAACCATCGCCCAGGAGTTGGTCTCGTCCGGAAGTCTGCTCGACCCGTTGCAAGCTCTTCCAAGTTACCCTGTTTTTTCAGTAGCACAAAACACGCAGAGCACACTAGCCGATCCTAAACCGTCGGCTATGACTTCACCCCCTACCATGATGACTACTCAACCCACTGTTATACTGCCTAGAGATTCTCGGTCAAGTGGGGTAAACCATTACCAGGCTTACACCGATGCTGCTAAACTAGATGCATCGGAGAACCTACCACCATCGGCCCCGTTCTATATTTTTCCACAATCGGTTTCACAGCCGATTGAACCTGACAGATACCCACAGCGTCATGAATCGGTCCTGCCTGGAAATCCAGGTCAGCATAGGGTGGTGACCTATTCAGAACCTTTTGTTCCAGTACCAGAACCACAAATTAGAAACAATAGGTACGATCAGTACACCCGATTGCCATCGGCTCAACCTAATTGGCAACCCGAGTTTGCACTCGGGGGGCAGAATGCCAATTATGACCAGCATTATCAAGGGTCTACTATCCCAGTGGCCGATAATGCGAATTGGGCCGATCAAATTTCTGCTGTCTTAAGAGATCAATTCGGCATACAGCCAAAAGAGAAGGTTATCGGCTATAGAAAGCCGTATCCCGATTACATAGATCGTATGTCTTATCCCCATAATTTCAAAGTCCCAGATTTTGCAAAATTCTTTGGTGACGACTTGATTACTACCCTAGAGCACATCGGACGCTTTATCACACAATGCGGCGAAGCGGCTCAGTCCGATGGATTGAAAATTAGACTGTTCCCATTGTCATTGTCAAGAGCAGCTTTTACTTGGTTCACTTGTCTGCCTCCAAATTCGGTTCATTTATGGAACGATTTGGAAAGCCGATTTCATGAATAGTTTTTCTCAAGCAGTTTAGAACTCAGGATTTCCGATCTGAGCTCTGTTCGCCAAAAATTTGAAGAATCGGTGACTGATTATATTAAAAGGTTTAGAGAGATAAGAAACCGATGTTTTAGTGTCACATTACCCGATAACCAAATCGCTGATTTGGCTTTCCAAAGGTTAATCCCACCACTTAGAGAGAAGTTTGGAGGACAAGAGTTCACCGATCTGAGTCATCTGCTTCATCATGTGTCGGCTCAGGAAAGCCGATTCCCGGATAATAGGTCGTTTAAAGATAAGTTTAAAAATGATAATAATAAAGAAAAGGATAAAGCCAAAGTTAATATGGTCGACTATTGTCCGAACGATTCTTCAGAAGACGATGAAGCAGAGATAAACATAGCCGAATGGATAAAAGGGTCTAAAAAATCCTTAGTCTGTTCTTGGCTTAAGCCGACAGGAATAAGTCGGAAGTTAAGTATGCTTTTGATGTCTCCATGTGTGATCGTATTTTCGATTTGTTGCTAAAAGATAAAAATAATACGATTACCCGAATAACACGTCATACCATCGGCTGACGAGATCAAGAAACGCAGGTATTGCAAGTGGCATCATACTTTTTCTCACAACACTAATGATTGCAATATTTTTCATCAACAGATCCAATCAACTATCGAGGATGGTCGGTTAAAATTCGCTGATGAGCTGACCATGCAAGTGGATGCTGATCCATTCCCTATTAATATGGTTCAATGTTCGAGCAAAGGAAAAAAGCCGATGCATGGTGAGCATGAGCCAAAAAGGGATCGGCAAGTTGACATTCAATCGACCTCAGACGGCAGTCAGACATTAAAGATTACGATCGGTTCGTTACAAACAGAAGCCGATCATGAAGGAAAGAATTCAAGGACCATTAAACCTAAGGGAAATCCTCAAGTGGGCAAATGGTATAAAGCAGAAAAATCAGCATCAAAACAGCCAGCAAAAAATCCAGGACCGACGTTTTCTCAGTTATTGGAGAAGTATGAAAGAATGAATAATCAGCCACGATATTCTACTCGTCGGTCGGACAATCTGTATTACATTGAGAATGTAGAGAGAGCACATAGGAGATGTCCTTTTTGGCAATTTTGTTGGGAAAGGGGAGTAGCATTGCCGTCTCCGTATACATGCCCAATAGAGCATTATCCCCAAGACAATTGGCCTAGTCGATCGGCCAGAGATAGGTTGTCTGGGCCGATACGAGATCACCATAATAAAAGTTATAGAAGGCCTGTTCACGAAAGAATCTCTGAACAAAATCGGGTACCGGAGCAGGTTGAGACACAAGGATCTAATTCCGATCGGGAAGATTTGGCTGGCAAAATACATAAGCCAATGGAGCTCAAACCTAGATGGTGTTCACCCGGCCTTAGTCGATAACAACGTAGACGGTTGTAGAGGCTAAGGACTCAAGAGATCAGAGAAGTCGATGCAGAGAAACAGAGGGATGAAACTTTCAATGAACTTCGGCCGATCAAAGTTATCAAAAGAGAATGGAGGAAAAAAGAACAGGTTGAAGAAGATTTTGAGTCAGCCAATGACCTGGATTCTCCTATGATTAGGGATGACATACCTCCGATGGATATCAACATGGTATTCACATTGCCAGCCGAATTCAAAATTAAGGCCGAATCAGCGAAAGAAACTTTTGCTCAGTCATGTTCAGGTGTCCAAAATGCAATCTTTGAAAAACCGAGAGATGATCATTGGCATTTAAAACCATTATATTTGTAGGGCTATATAAATGGCAAGCCGATATCGAGGATGCTGGTGGATGGTGGAGCTATAGTTAATCTGATGCCATACACCACCTGCAAGAAATTGGGCAAGTCCGATGAAGACCTAATCAAGACTAATATGGTTTTGAATGACTTCACAGGCGATCCCACGGAGGCCAAAGGTGTTATGGTCATAGAGTTGACTGTTGGCAGTAAAACGTTGCTGACCGTATTTTTTGTTATCGATGTCAAAGGAAGTTACAGTGTGCTGCTTGGTCGGGATTGGATTCATGCCAATTGCTGCATCCCGTCGACCAAGCACCAAGCGCTTGTTCAATGGAATGGAGGTGAAGTTGAGGTAGTCACAGCCGATACATCAGCACATATAGCCATGGCCAGTTCTGACTCGAATTGGCAACACGAAGAGGCTAGATGCATATCAGGGAAAACGCTGGATGATTGTGACTTCATTTGCGTGAGTAAGACAGGACTTATGCCGATCAGTGTCAAGCCAGGCACGTTTGATCGGACAAGTGAGGTATTACGCCAATGGGGACAAGAAAAACAATGAAGACTTTACAAGATAAAATGCAAAGCTATCGGCAAATAACAAATAGCTATGAGGCTATAAAAGATTCCCAAGAGATTGAAAAGTTGGGCCAAGGCTTCACATCTACCGTTCTGCTTGAAGAAATCGATATAGGTAGTGGTGATAGAAAAAGACAAACTTTTATTAGTGCAAAATTAGATGTAAAGATTGATCAAAATTCTTAGAGATTACAAAGATTGTTTTGCTTGGGAGTATCACGAGATGCCTGGTTTAAGCCGACAGTTGGTAGATGTCGGGACCCGGATTTGCAAATCCGAAACCCTCTGTGTATACTGCACTAGTCCAAGATCACGCTAGTGCACACAGTGGAAACATAGATGAAATATCATTCCATACAACGAATTAACTAAGAAGAAGCAAATTATTATTAAATAAAGCAAACAACCTTATGGTCAATGTTTACACCATTATGCCTTAAGGGCTTAAGAAACCAAATAATTATTGCAGCGGAAAAGATAACTTGAGCCATTCGACATGCCACAGGCAATCGTCTGGGGAACGCCTTCCTAATCCACGTAGTCTTCATACAATTCCTCCTCATGAGATTCATTACCTCCTTCAGCAACTGATCAACAAGGGCATAAAGCCGTGAGTACAAAAGTACTCAGCAAGCCGTAGGAAATTGATGCAATATATTCATGCACGGCTTGACAAGGATGGTTATATAGTTCATTTGCAGAAAGCAATAACTTGAATTGAAATACAATAAATAGATTGAAAGCGTATTTATGAAAAAATAAATAAATAACTGATAGATCAATGATAGACAACAAAACGACAGTGAACTCCCCGTTCACATCCCAACAATTCCACATTCCACAATTCATGAAAACTCTATACCCCGTGTGAAATTCCCGGGCTTGTCCATGACCGCGGACGCGGCTATTCGAATAGTTTTACACTCTGCAGAGGTTGTACAACTTTACCCACAAGACATGAACATCTCTTTGTGCAAACGTTACTAGCACACTTCCTTTGGTGTGCCGCAGAGATATCATGACAAAACCTTTACAATGTACTGTCTAAACTCGGTACTGCCCGCTAAGGTTTCGCCCCTTAGGGCCCCCTCTTGCGCCTTGCGAATCTACCCGTCCATCCCGAAACCCACACCACCAACTGGCAGTACTCAAGGCTAGACATTGCAAATTAATCAGCTAAGTCTGTCTCATACCAGACTTGTGGTAGTACGATTAGGCCCAGTTCAATGGCGCACAAGATTAAGTCCTTAAGTTGTCTCAGGCAAGATATCCACATCCCAATGTGCTAGAAAGCACCCCCTTTACTTCACGATCACTTGCCCGAGGGAAAAAATTTCGTTCAACCAAGACCAATGGCAAACCCTGCCATGGTACAACAAATTTTACAACAGTGGCTAACGGCCACGATTCAATATCTCATTAAGTCAAGATTAACATTATTCAACAGGTGATATAAATCCCAACGTTTATCTAAGCATGTCTAAGCATAACTATGATAACCCAATGTTGGTATAATGGTCATGTCCAACTAGTAATGTCCCAACCTAGGTCTAACAATGGATACATGGCATTCAATCAGTCAAGGTGACATAATGTCAACTAGGTATACATCTACTCCCATTAAATAAGCATCGATACATAAAATAGCATGCAATTGTATAAAAGTAAATTACTTTTGCAAGCATGGGATCAATATGATCAAAGGTTATGACTTGCCTTGCTGATCTAGTGCTGAATTTTGGTCTTCGAAGTCTTCGTTCGCTCCCTCGGAATTAGCATCTATCGCAAAAGAAGCAACGAAACCAAATAAATACAAAACAGAGACTCAAACAAGCTCAAAACTGAAAATAAATGGCTCTGGAAGATAGATCTTGATTTTAGAAAAATTTAGAATCTTGAATCACCTCAATCGGAGTTCGTATGAGCGAGAACGGGCCTCCGAAAGATTAAATTCAGAGAAAAATACAGAAAATCAGAAAATCAGAATTTCTGGATTTATTTTTGTACTGGAAAAGCGATTTATTGTGCAACGCTGACGTCATCGGGTTCACGGTGGACTAGGTCCACGGCACTGCGTCGGTTCACCGTGCACTCGGCGCACCCGTGATGTCATCGCTGACGCTGCAGATCGGCTGACGCGGCGCTGACTCAAGCGACCATGCCAGTGCTGACGCAGCGGCCACGCGTCGCGCATCTGGCGACTCAACCAGATCGGACGGCAGAAGCAAGGCGCGGGCGAAGCGATGTCGCGGCACGATCCGACGCGTCGGCTGGCGATCGGACGGCGTGGACGCAAGGACTCGGCCGCACTACACCAAGAATGAGCTATAGCAACATAGGTATATGATGCTATATCCACACATATGTGTTGCTAGGATAGATAGCAACACATGTCATAAGTGATGTTATTGGTCATGTTGCTATGGTAGATATATTGCAACATAAACTAGGTGTTGTTAAACAAAAGAAAAGGTGTTGCAAAGTAACAACATGTTTTTTTATATATAACAACACATATTTTCAACACATATCTAGTAGGTGTTAGAAACACATAATTAGTATATTGCAACACAACTAAGTAAACATGTAAATTATGGTTTATTTATTTGCTATATATATAGAAAATATCGTTGTCATAAATAATTTTTATTTGATAATTAAGAAATTCATATTAGATGATATATAATACAATTCAACACGAGTAATGATCAAAAGATAGATTGCATTGCATTAATTAAGGAAATAACATCATTCCACGTAGAACAGTACATCTCATTTTTTGAGAACAAGAGTAAAATTTCAGTCCTAACATATGAAATTATACTACTACTAATACTAGTATACTACTAGCACTATCTTTTCCATGTGAAATTCCTTGCTTCTTGATCCTTTGATGAGGTAAACATCCAAATTCAACAATTCAACCATTGATCTTTTCAACCTGCAAGAATAACAAGAAAATTGCATGAATGTTAATATACATGACTTGTGTGACACATAAAAATCGAATCAAGATGACATTAACATACACAAATTGAAGGCCAAGCAATCGATTTTCCTTTGGTTTGGCCAATTGTCTTGTAGTTCTCCCATGGCCTTACCAACACCTCATGGTCTTCGATAGGATAATTAACACGCACCTTCCAAAATTCGTTACCTAGCTTGAAACCACCAACTTCTGCATCTAGATCACTACTCAAGAATGTAGCAAATGCCACAGTCTCTTTGTTTGGATATCTGTTGGCAGACTTGAGTAGTACAGTGGTACCAAACTGCATTGGATTTTAATTGTCATTAGAATAAAACATGAATTAGATCTACAATAATTTAGAAGGAATATTTATATGAATAAACTCATACCGCCATTGCTGAAGAACGGGTCTTCTTTTGAGTCAGTTGGTCCTGTCTCCTTTTCATAGTGTTTTGCTGCTGCTTTTGCTTCTTATTATGCTACAATTAAGACAAAATAAATGTTATTACAACCAACATTGATTAAGGATATAAATTCATGTTTCATCGTTCCCATTGAATGAAAAATGAAATATTCGTAGTCTTGCCTGGACTGCCATCATTTTTGTACATTGAATAGACTTTCTTCTATGCTCATTAAACTGAAAATAAGGAGATAAGATTAGCTAGATTATGCAGTGTAAAGAAAAAGATTAGCTAGATTATGCGATGTAAAGAAAGCTGAAACAATTATTTTTGTATATGAAAGAAAGGCAATATTAATTCATATGTAACATGGAATGCTTATATCATACTAAAATTCACTATTTACTGATAGTTTTGTATTGACCAGAGATCTCTCAATGACTATCTACAAATTTGTATTATAAAGAGGAAAATTGCATCAAAGCACACCACACCAATCTTGTACAGTTTAAAATATGAACCCCTTCATTAGAATGCAAAATCACCTATCTTTATTTATTTACATTACATGATACAATGGAGTTGTTGAGAGAGTACTTTTCTTCGTTAACTTTACTGCCTTTAATAGATTAAACACAAAAGAATTACCTGTTCATGTGGAAAATCATGAGCAGAACATGATGATGATGCTTTTTGACATATTTCTTCCTTACTATTAGAACCCTCAAGTTGCTAGATGCATAACATAGTCATGTCAATAAACTAAATATGGTGTGATCTTATACCATGAGTAAAAATGCTTTACTAACCTGTTTGGTAGAAAATATATTTTTTTCCTGTTGCGTGTTGTCTATGTCCACATGACTATTTTTGTTCTATAAATAAATAGACACACATTAGTTACTTTGTATGTATAGAATGTTGTAGTTGCTATAGAATGTAGAAAGGAAGTAGCTGTAGTAATAAGAAATTTACCCTTAATGTGTATTGTTGTTCTCTCAAAGAAATGTCTACATCCGATACATTGCACTCAACTCTCTGCATATTTAAACATGCAATGATAAAACAGTATAGCAAAGACCTATCACTTGATCAACATCTTGTGAATACCTTTCTTTTTGACTGTACTAGATGTGGGTGAAAATTATCATCATATTTTGCTTGGAAATTAACCTACAATAAAGATACAACATTCAGTAAAATTTCAATACGAAGGACAACAAAGATTTTTTTTTACCTGTATTGGTTCTCTGTTCCCACGGCATGTGTGCTTGTTTTGCAATTCTTCAATTAATCGATCTTGCCTTTTCACATGTTCTTGCAGCTTTTCCACTTTTTGCATAACATGTGTCTCTATATCAGATGATGAGCAATCTAAGGTAGAAATTTGTATGTTCTTGAGACGACGTGGCGTCTGATCATAAACATGTTTAGGTGTTGGAAGCAATCCCATGCCGTGCACTTGTCCCGGTTTTTCTTCCCCTAATACTTTGTATAATGCATCACCTTCCCATGCAACTCTTCCTTGATCATTTTCTGCCAACTCTGGTTGATCATGCATGAGATTTTCCAACTCAACCTGTAAGTGAAGAATAAATGCATATTGTACTAGTGAGGTCTTATTATAACCTGATATTTGTGAAAGCATTGTCTTTATAAAGCATACCACATGTTCATGTCCATGTTTGCTCTTCTCTTTGTGTGTCGGTAGGTAGACTTTTGCTCTATGCGGCTGCTTCTTTTCAGGATCATTTTGCCTCTAAAAACAAAAGGATGTAAACAATATCAAGAAAAACAAAGAGAAGAGTACATAACAAAACAAGTTGGCTCACCAAGTCCTCCGCCCATCGAGCATAACTCATTGTCCCTGCCGTATGGGTTGTCTTCCTCATTGAACGGCTTCTTTTGTTTCTCTGGCTAAGTGTCTATTGCGAAGTACAAGTAATGTAAATGCAGCATGTATTCTTCAATATTTGCGTAACTGTACAAATATAGATGAAGCAATAGTATATAAACATTAGAAGTTTTATTACCTTCCCTTCTTTTGACTTCTAGTGATTGACAAGGGCGACCCATTCATCCTTATCCACATCTTTTGGACACCGTCTATACAACACGGATCTCTTCTTCTTCACATTAAATAGAGATTTCTTTAGTGCTGCCTTGTATTGCCTCCAATCTACTTGATTGATTTAAGTATCCATTTCTCGCATGATCGAGGATACAAAAACTTTGTCTGAAATCAGTAAGAAACATTGATTTTCATGTGGCTTTTTTTATATACAAGATGTAATAATGGATAAGATATAGAAGATCAGTACATTAGTATAAAAATAAAAGCTATCTAATTACAATATGTTGCAGTAGTAGACAGACCTGTACTAATTGAAGTATTGTTTTATCTCCTCCATGCTTTTTAACTAGCCTCCAGTCCTTCTTGCTAAGTGGACAATAACCTCCATTTCTTGCAATTGTGCCTTAAACCGCCCTAAGACTCCACCTTCCCTCCCAATGGGTTGTCCATGCTTATTGCATTGCACTACTATGCGTTTCCCCGCTGGAAGATCCCAAACATCTGGTAATAATGTTTCCGCACGTTTCTTTACTTCATCATCTTCAACTAAATAATTATGTGATACAAGTATGAAATAAATTTAGGATCAAAATAGATACATTTGATTTTCTCAGCTATCTTTTGCTTTATGTAATTACATTTGTACCTGACATGTTAAGGTCACCATCATCCTGATTATCAACTAGGACCATATCATCTCCTGATGCTTGAGCTTGAAGCAACGGCTCGTGTTCTGGCAATACTTGTTCAATGCTATTGTGGCTTCCATTGGCATAAGGATCATTGCTTTGTACTACATTCAACCGTTTGCTTCTACGCATTTGTCCTACAAATTGGATTGTTCTTATCATCACAATTGGTGCTAGAATGTTACAAACAATGAGCATTTTATTGCTATTTGATTGCAGTAATCAAGATTTGTAAGACCATTTTCATGAACAAAATAGAAACAAGCTTTTGGAGGGATTAAACCAAGCAGTAGATAAGCAAGACCACAAACTAGTGAGCTATCCATGTAGATAAACTAGAACAATGCAGTTTTGGAGGGAAATCAAACATCAAGTTTGATATTGTTTCTACAATGAAATAATAGTTCTTTGATCTAGATAGATGTTCATACTGATTTTTATTTTAGGTGAAACTTTTTGTGATTGAAGGGAATCTAGTAGATCTGTTCTTTGAATTACTAATTGAACAAATTGAAACAAAAGAAAACTCACTTGTGGCTGTTTCCATAGCAGTCGAGGCAAGGGCGCAAAGTCGTCTTGATGAGTTGTAAGTAGCACAACACCACTACCAATAGTAATCAAAGTGCTGAAATGCAAGTGCATGATGAGGTGCAAAATCTTTGCATGGCTTTTATTAGTTGCCAAATTGAGCACAAAAATATGCTTTCTGAGAAAACACTTCATTAGTATTGATAGGCATTGTGTTTTGTAAAAACTACATGTAGCTATTATAGTTGTGTCTTATGCAATCTAAATCTTGAAGAAACCTTGTACCACCTATTCTTTAGGTGCAGTTTTAGTATTCAGTGTTGGACTATCTTAAACATAAGTTGGATCGGCACAACATCTATTTGCACAAGACTGCAGGATGTCGGGTAGGACAGATCTAATGATGCACTTCATGGAGATTTTTAAACTAGGATCATGGAATATCCGAAGCGGATAAACACAAAAATTTCAATTGCATATTACCTTGGTGACTACACTCCTGCAATTTTCGGTGGCTAGACTCCTGCAATTTCTTAGCCCTTGGCGAGCATCTATATTCCCTTTCCTAACCTCTGTACAAAATCTATGTATTATATGCCACGTATTAGAATAAATAGCAAAACAAATTTAATCAGATTATCAATAAAATGATAATAGGGCATGAGAAGAATAGGGAATCAAACAATGAAATGCTAAACAATAGATCGGACTCAAAAGGAAAACAGATTTGTATAGTTTGTCCCACACCAAGCTTCAAATCAATTGATCTGGGTAACCAAGCATGCAACAGCGGAAGGAATATAATGGTTGCAGATGATGGGTCATGGTCTCACGGAGAGCCTACTACGGAAATGATTTGAGAGGAGGTGGGGGAGGAGATCAGACGTGGTGCTCAGGAATTGGGGGGATGGTGGCCACAGGAGGTGAGAGGAGATTAACCGTGGTGCTTAGGAATTGGGGAAGATGGTGGCGGTGAAGATCGTATGAGCGAGGTTGAGGAGGATAGGGCGATTATTAGAGATTTTCTTGTTTAATCGGATGGAGGGAAATTTTCAGATTAGCGGCAAAACACAGTGAATGCTCCCAGCGCTATTATTGGAGATTTTCTTGTTTAATCGGATGGAGGGAAATTTTTAGATTAGTGGTAAAACACTCTGAGTAATTTTTAGCTCATTCGGAGAACAAAGACTATAATAGAGCAAAACGACATAGGCAACAGATGGTGAGTCGACTTCCATGATTTTCCATGGCAATATAGAGTGAATTCAATGGTGAATTTTTGTGACACGTTTTTGTGCAAGCTGGAGTTGTCTGTGAAATTTTAGCTCACTCGGAGAACAAATGCTCTTTGAATAGCCTAATAGAGCGAAACGATTATGCAAAAGAGCGTGTGCTGACTTCCATGATTTTTCTTGGGCAGTATAGAATGAAATCGAGCAGCGAATTTCAGTGGCATGGTAGCACTGCAAGTAGGAGTCTATCATGAAATTTTTCTTGGAATGCCCTTTTTATTTCTCCTCTCTTTTTTGTTCTTTTTCCTTCGGTTGAATGCTTGGCGAATCAATAGCATAATATCAGATTTTGTGGAGAATTAATAGCATAATATTAGAGTCCAAAACACAACTACTTTGCAAAAACAAAGGAGCATATATGCTCAGATCTTGTATGTTCTTGCTAATACCAAAGCAGTAATTGTGACTTGAGAAATGTAAATTTGACAATATTCGAGACTCTGAAATACCTTAAATTTTAGTTTCTATTGTACCTAGATTATTGTTAGAAAAATTGAAACCTAATAGAAGTATAATTGCATGTACATTACCCAAAAACATAATTCATTTTTCTTAGCTACTTAATCACTTTCGATTTACAACTTACAAACACATGTATTTGTTTGTTGGCTTAGTTGATTCAAACCGACTGCTTGCAACTAATATCAAATCTTGTGAATTTCATAACGAATATTTGATTATGTCCACCTTTTATAAACTTGCACTTTTCTCTCGATTTTTGAAAGGATGAAGGTGAACTCACCAACATATACATTAAGGCATTGTATTCCCTATTAGCTTCTACTCGTGCATGAAAGTCCCAGAGTGTTGTTGCTAGCGATAAGGGTACCCCAAAGTTTGTGGGAATTTTTAGTGGATAGAACAATGGAGAAAGTAAGAACTCAAGTTAATCTACTTTACTCTAATGGAACTAAGTTGTTGGGAATCTCATCTCCTTTTTCCCATTTACATTCGAGCTTATATGCCCCATTTTGTTTTCTTAAATTTATGTTTCTTATCTTGATTTTTGTTAAATGGATAACAATTTTCTTATGTTCACCTACCAACACATCTGACAAGTGTAGCAACATGACCATCAAGTGTTGTAGGGTAATTCAACGGGTACTATATGTTTGAGAATCCTACACATGGGTGTTTGCAACACATAGCATGTGTTGCAGTTGAGTTTTCCTGAAACACAAGCTATATGTGTTGCAAAGTGTGTGTTAGAATAGATTGGTCATGTTGTAGTGCCGACAGAGACGTGGCCGCATCTGGAGCGCACGCAGGCGATCGGACGGCCGCCAAGAAGCGAAGGGGGATGACGACGATGGCGCGCGGGCTCACCGGCAATGGGAAGACGACCGCGATCGGCGAAAGATGGCGGATCGGGCGCGGGCAAGGCGAGCGGGAGGGACGGCGGGAAGGCGAAAGACCCAACGGCGGAGAGACGCACCGCGGCGAAGAAAAAGCGGCGGAAGGCGTCGGGCACGGCGAGAACCGGCGACGAGCGCGACGAGCAACGGCGGCGCTACGACGACGGCGAAAGGGGCAAAGAAGCGACGCCGCGAGGATCCTCGGGGCGCGCGCACGGCTTTATAGCCTCGAGGCAGCGCAAAGGGCGCGCACGGACGCCAAAGCGTGGCGAGGCGGACTCGGCGGCGGCGGCGGCTAGGGTTTCAGCGCCGAGGCCACCGGGCCGAGGCGGGCGAGCGGCCAGCGAGGCAAGGCCAAGCGAAGCGAGCGAAGCGAGCGGGCGGGAAGCGGGTTGGGCAGCGGGAAAAAGAAAATGGCCCGAGGGCGTTTTGGAAATTAAATTCATTTTCTGATTTAAGATAAATCCAAAAATTCAAATAAATGCGAATAAATTCAAATAAATAGCAAATAAATTCAGAAAAATCCCCAAAAATACAGAAAAATTCCTTGGAGCACAATGAACCCAACTAAAACTGAAATTCTTTATTTTGGTGAATAGTTTAATCAAATTAAATCCTTTCATTTATGGAAAATTCAATTTAAGCTGGAATTAATTCAAGAAATTGCAATTGGTTTATTTTTGATTTCAAACATTCCAAAACTCAAATTTTTGGGATGTTACAATAGAACATCGATTGCCTATTAAACCAGGATATCGGCCGTTTAAACAGTATCCTAGAAGTTTTAATCTGGCCCTGTATAATATTATAAAGGAGGAAATAGAACGATTGTTGGAGGCAAAATTCATTAGGCCTTGCCGATATGCGGAGTGGGTTTCCAACATTGTTCCAGTCATGAAGAAAAACGAAAAACTTAGGGTGTGTGTCGACTTTAAAGATTTAAATAAAGCCACGCCAAAAGATTAATACCCGATGCTGATAGCCGATATGCTTATCGATGCTGCATCAGGGAATAAAATCATAAGTTTTTAGACGAAAATGCCGGATATAATCAGATATTTATGGCAGAAGCCGATATACCAAAAATCGCCTTCAGATGTCCTGGTGCGATAGGGTTATTCGAGTGGACGGTTATGACTTTCGGTTTGAAAAATGCTGGGGCAACTTACCAGCAAGCCATGAATCTGATTTTTCATGACTTAATCGGTCATATTGTCGAAATATACATTGATGATGTCGTAGTGAAATCTACAGATGACTTACAGCATTTGGCCGATTTAGGGAAAGTTTTTCAGAACATAAGATCGCATGGCTTGAAGATGAATCCTTTCAAATGTGCGTTTGGCGTGTCAGCTGGACAATTTTTGGGCTTTATGGTACATGAAAGAGGTATTGAAGTTAATCAAGCAAGGGTAAAAGCTATAGCCAAAACAGAGCCGCCGACGTGTAAAAACGAATTATAGAAGCTGATTGGCAAGATTAACTATCTCCAAAGATTTATCTCAAATCTTTTCGGTCGGATTCGTGCTTTTACCCCACTGTTGAAATTGAAGGATAATCAAGAATTCGTGTGGGGAATTGACCAGCAAAAGGCTTTTGATAACATCAAGGAATATTTAGCTAATCCTCCGGTTCTAGCTGCACCACGAAAAGGGATTCCTTTCAAGTTATATATATCAGCTAAGGAGGAAGCTATCGAAGCTGTTTTAGCACAAGTAGTCGATGGTAAGGAAAGGGTTATCTTTTATTTAAGCCGACGCCTACTTGATGATGAAGTCAGGTACCCTTTCGTTGAGAAATTATATTTATCCTTATATTTCTCATGTACAAAGCTAAGACATTATATTTTAGCATCGGCTTATAAGGTGGTCTGTAAAACTGATGTTATAAACACTACTACAGAATTGTACATCAGAATCGGTTCTTTTTTGTCATTACAGTCGGTTCAAGTGGCGATACGAAGTCTTTGGATAGTGATGAGGTGGAGTTATCACAGTCGATTTTGCCCCGATTGTGATAAAGCCTCATTAGAATCGGTTCCTAGATGAAACCGATTCTGATGAACACATTACCACAATCGGTTTTTTCTAATAACCGATTATGATAAAGGGTCATCAGAATCGGTTCTTTGAAGGAAGCGATTCTGATGACCCCCTCATTAGAATCGGTTCTATTGTGGAACCGATTCTGATAACCACGTTATCAGAATCGGTTCCACAAAAGAACCGATTCTAATGAGGTGGTCATCAGAATCGCTTCCTTAAAAGAACCGATTCTGATGATGGATCATCACAATCACTTTATTCCAAGAACCGATTATAATGGTATGGTTATCACTATCGCTTGCGTAAAAGAACCGATTCTACTAATGTGGTCATCACAATCGCTTGCTTAAAAGAACCGATTCTCATCAGAATCAGTTCCTCATAAGAACTGATTCTGATGATAGTGTCAGCACAATCGCTTTCTTCAAAAAACCGATTCTGATGATAGGGTCATCAGAATCGGTTCCACATAAGAACATTGGGCATATATATATCACATTGACAATACATAACACAGAATGCACATATCACATTCACAGAACACGAAAATTGCAATACATATAGCCCATTCGTTCACAATATACAAACACAAACATGCTTAACAATCAGTACACGTGCATATATATCACATTGACATATACAATTAATATTGTTTCCATATGGACTAGTAGGGCGCTTGGGATCTCTAAACCTACCGTCCTCCGATATAACTTCTAACCAGTACCATTGACATAAGTGGTCTCGTAAATTGTTGAGTGCTTTGCTGTCTAAGCTCTTCTGGGGGATATTGATCATCTGCAAAACATAAATGAGTGCATGATCGCGTAGGCCATCGGTCTCTTCTTGATTGAGTTAAAAATGTAGACTGTGTTTTCTCTCGGAACGAGGACGAGTAGAACCCAATGGTTGCTTATTAAATGGAATGTAGTGCAAGGAAATAAGTTCGTATACGGTTTAAGTGCGTACAAGTAATTGAAGGGTTTGTACTACTTACTCCTCGTGGTACGGTATTACAACGAAGTCCTTCGTCGACTCAGTATGCAATACCCGCTTGACGTAGCCAGCAACAAACACCGGATATAGCCTAGCCGTGGTCGCAGACAAAAGCTCGGGGTCAACGAACCCAACTTGGTTTTGATTCGTCACGGCTCGCTGTCTCATTGCCCTGCAACTCGTGTTGATATTAGAAAACATAATGCAAAATCCTATAAAAGTCGTCAGCTCATGATGTATGGTGCGATACTCACAGCGTCCAAGATCGTAAAGTAGAAATATCGACGGCTTTTAATTGGTACACAAAAGCAGATCCTCAAAGCGGCGTGGAATATCCCATTCTCGTCACGGTGGAAATGTACCCTTTTATACATCACATTGAAGTCAACTCGACGCTCTTCCTCATTCATCTTATCAATGTACCATCCATGGAGCATGCGAGTCCACCTGCCTAGGCCATTTAGTTCGTTGGATGCAAGCAGGGGCTTTCCATGTACGTATGCCTTAAAATCGTAAGGGATGTCTGTGGCATGTGCTGACTTTCCTTTCTGGGCCGAAGGAGTCTTCGAGGTGAGGGTAGTGGGCTTTTCAAGTACCTCAAGGGGCTTTGTGGCCTTTATCAGCTTTGGCTTCTTGGCGGAAGGAGTCTCAGAGGCCTCTTGTGGTTCTGTTGGTGTCGTGCTTGTCCTTTTACACGTGAGCTCTGCACTCCATGTAGGACTCATCACGGTGGTGGGAACAGAAGCAGGAGCAGGAGTAAGCACAGGTACGGTAGGAACCTACAAAGCACGCGCATATTTAACTTATTGTAGTACTACTGGAATGGTAGAGAAGACGCGGGGGATTTTTACCTTGACTAGTACGACACCCGTCGTGGGCCACTTGATGAACGACATACGTGCTTGCCTGAGAGTGCTGATATCTTCGTTGGGGGGTAACTCGAGCACATGTGATAAGAAGTGTTCGTGGACGTAGTCAACCTGCACCCTCATGTATCCCTTCCCCAAAGGCTGACCATGCACAGTGTCCGTCTCCTTGCATGGAAATGCAACCCCGCGTGCAGCCTTGACAGGAAATCCGTCCTCCATCAGGGTGGTGAGCTGGCACTTAGCAGGGGCCTGCAAGATATGCGCAACTTGAGGAGAAACATTGTGGGAGTTACACTTGTAGCTTTAAGTTAGGAAAAATTAATTATTACCTTCAGCTGGGGTTCGATCTTATCATTTTTGGAACCACAGCTGCTAGGTCGGGGCACAGGCTTCTCTACAAGAGGCGAGGGCATCTGGCTCTGACTCTGAGAGATCATCGCCATCATCTCGGCCCTCAGGCACTCCTCACGTGCCATCATCTCCCCCCTTATCTCATCTTCACGTGCCATCATCTCCCCCCTCATCTCCTCCTTGATCTCCTCCCTCAGCTGCTCCCTGAGTGAGTCCTTGAGGCGCTCCGCACGTGCCTCCCACGATCTTGATCTAGCACTCGAAGCGTCATCTTGGAAGTAGGACTTCTTCGTATGCCCCGACCCTGAGGCAAGCACCCGACCCTTATGGTCGGGCTTCCTGATCGCAGACTGCAGAATATCCTTTGACCCTTGGCTCTGGAATGTCCCCTGCTCTTTCCGCTGGCTTACCTCCTCCTGCAATAAGCGAGTACGAATTAGATTTGAAATACAACAAGCTGGGTCAACTGCAATGTACTAAGTTAGATGTCTTACGATGGCAGAGACGACGTGCGCAGTAGCGGGGTTTGCGACTACAAGCTGCCCGTCGGAGGTTTTCTTTGTCCTCGCTAATACCCAGTTGCGTGCCCGTTCCTCACATATGTGGGAGTAAGGCATCGTCGTCCCGGAGTTCGTGCACTCCTCGGCTAATCACGCCCACTCTGCCTTCTTCCCCTCATAGCCGCCTGTACCGAGGTGGTGTAGGTGCGTGTTGTGCCTCTGGATAGCGGTGTTCCTCTCTCTTAGCTGCTCTGCCTCAGGCGTACCCTTCATCATCGTGAACTCCTCCCAAACATCTGTAGTAACGAACGGGTACTTCTCGAATGGTGTACGACCTTTCAGTACATACTCACTGTGCATGAGGACCCTGAAGTGCCTCAAGGCCACACCCATCCTCTTCAAGGCGTATCGCCTCGCGTTGCGTTCATCTTTCTCCTCTATAATCCATTTTCCCTTAACCTCGTCCCACAGCCGATTCTTCTGCTCGGCACTGACTTCCCTCCTCCAATCCTTAATCGTTATGGGCACTCTCTCCCTCACCAATTGATCGAGGAATGAACGGTATCGCCCCTTGTACTTGGGAGGGCCTGTGCAGACCCCCGTGGCATTGAAGTGGAGAACCTGCGGTGTTCTTCCTGTGGCCCCTTTGTTCGGTCCTCGGGCCTTCCTCACCTTACTCTGCCCCTCAATATTTGGAACTTGGCTCGGCCCCTCGGGAGCACCTTGTACTCTGTCTGGCGAGGAGCCGATGCTCTCTAATTGTGACATTTTGAGTTTTCTTATCTGATAAGGTCATATATTTGACATGAGAGAAAGCAATTCGTACCTATTTTGTGAACTTGACAATAAATCATGTAAAACAATAGCTGAATAGAAAAGTAATAAGATGTAACTGTTCTAGCATATTTCAGTAGAGTAACAAATGAATGAATGATCTTCAAGAAAAGTCTATATGTTGACCACCTAAATACGTACCAACGATAACCCCTAATCTTTAAATAGGTTTGGTCCTAATCCCATCCAGAGGATATGTGGTTCGAGCAAGTTCTAAGCCATTGTACAACTCGGAGAAAATTTGTGACATCTCCCGTTGTTCTCCGGTACACGCCTCGACAACAGGTCAAGAGGGGTGTATACCTGGAGAACACTGTAGGGAGATGCTACCGAAATCTACTCTGGAGTTGTACAACAAGCTCAGGAACTTACCCGAACCACATATCCTCGAACTGTCCAAAAAACGTGGACAATTCGAGACTGCTTGCTTATGAATGTGCCGAAATGGCATATTCATAAACAAGTACTCTCGAACGGGAAACGTAGGTTACGCAACGTAAACTCTAACATATGTTGAGAGAAGAGACAAAAGTATTGCGCCAAAAATGAACACATGTAATATGCTAAAAATAAACTGTAACATAGGATCAAGAGAAATTGCATTAGCCAGACTGTATATGATCCCATGACTGTATATGAAAAGCTTTGCATGAACAGAAAACCAACAATAAGCTCTGTTGTAACAGTAGTATAATTCAATCAGTTAGGCCTAACCTTTGTGTAAGCTCAGATCCTCAAATTGATCCAAGAAACATGGGATCGCACTTACTATAAATAGTAAGAACAAAACTGAGCATTTTGCTAGGTAAGGGTGACAAAAATGTACCTTCCGACTAGTATTCTCCATGACACCTTTTAATTGGATCCGCAGCTAATTCAGGCAATCGAATGGAATTCTGAATGTTTGAAGCAATAGAAAATAGACGGCAACCGAATGGAATTCTGAAAGTTTGCAATGAACTTAATACATTCTTCAAGACCAGCAAAAACAGTGAATTCTCCACCAAATGGATTTTTCCTAAAGTACAGGTCAAACCTGTAAGAGGAAAAGGAACCAAATTGGCATGAGGTTGACCATGTACGAGCTGTTAGCTGTAATAAATTGTTTCCATTCATGGGTGAGTGTTTATTGAAATTGATTCAACAGACATCGAGGACTAGATTTTAAATGCACTCATAATGCACCAACATGGACCAAATTTGATGTCCATACAAATTACCATTAGGCAATGAGTGCCCAGAGGACATAAAAGGTTCACAGATATTCCAAAGGAGCTAGGACATTCCATTAAACCTGCTTCGCAATAACTTAATGAGAATTGCTTTTATGCTCTGCCTAAATAACATTGTGAGTTCCAAGGAAACAAAGGATTGAGATTTACTTCTGCATTACTACGGATGGGTTTGTAGTTAGGCTGGCAATTGGTGAAATGCGTTTCCCCCTTATTTTATGAACCCATTTGCATTTGCAGTTGCTATTACTTGGGCACAATCAACCAAAAGCGAATCATATGCAAGGCAATTCACTACTTCCCTGTTAATGGTGATTGGGCATTTGTGCATCCAAACATACATAGATAATACTTCGCAAGCAACAAGGCACCACAGAAAGTTCCTCACATCTCACTTCACAACCAGAAATTGCAAGCTCACAAGGCACTAATTTGGTTTAGATTTTTACCTCGAGGATGACGGTACACGGGGATGATGAGCTCACGGGGAGGAGGCCGCCGTGGGGGAGCAAGCAGGAGGAGGCCAGCGCGGGGGAGGAGGTTGCCGGAGGTTGAAGATCGCCGGGAGAGGAGCCAAGGGGAGGAGGTCGGTGCAGGTAGAGGACCCACCGCCTCGGCGGGGCGGCGGGCTGGTCGGCGAGGCGTCGGGTGGGTCGTGCTGCGTCGGGCGTGGGGCGGCGTGCGGCGGCAACGGGTGGGCAGCGAGGCGTCAGGCGGGTCGTCGAGTCGGGCGAGGGCAGCGGGGTGTCGGGCGGGGAGGCGGGATGGTTGGCGGGCGGCGGGTGGGTCGGCTGCTGCGTCGGGCGTAAGGCGTGGCGTGGCGGCGAGGCGAGGCAGGGCGGGGTAGCTGCGCTAGGGTTAACGACAGTGTTGCTGCGCGCCCAAATAGGCTAGTCGCGGGAATAAAATGGGGAACATACTTATCAGTATCGCTTTATTAAGAAAACCGACACTGGTGTCTATAGTCATCAGTATCGGTTTTTTTAATACAACCGACACGAATAAGATCAATATCTGTATCGCTTTTTCAAATAAAACCGACACAAATGTGAATAGTCATCCGTATCGCTTTTAAATACAAAAACCGACACTGATAATGGAATATATCCGTATCGTTTTTTTGAATAAAACCGACACTGATATATATCAATATATCTGTATCACTTTTTTAAAGAAAACCGACACTGATGTGTCTCAATATCCGTATCACTTTTTTAAATAAAACCGACAATGATGTATCTCAATATATCCGTATCGCTTTTATAAATAAAACCGACATCGATCATGATTCAATATCTGTATCGCTTTTGCAAATAAAACCGACACTGATACATAGTTATCTCTATCGGTTCTGAGGAAAACCGACACAAATGTAGTTCGTTGCCTTAATTCCCTTTCGGACAAACCATGAAGTCTAAATTTTCAGAATTAGATCAAAGAGTGAAAAACTTTTGCAAATATCGTTGGAATTATTTGAAATTTTCCACATATATACTTTGAGATACTACAAATCTTTTCAAAAAAGAATTTTGCAAAAGAGAGTTAGCATTGGAAAAAAATGCCAAAATTCACTTTCTAGGCATGAATTTTCCTTAAATAGTTGAAAAGTCAAAACTTTTTCAGATGAAGTCCAAGTTTTTTAAAAATTTCCAAAAATGATTTCATATAGTTTAGCCTCATTTCTGTGTCTCAGAATTATATAGATTGTACATCGCATCGAGACTACACTATATGTAATTGCTGGACAATAGCTCCATATATGGTGCTTACTAATAATAAACTTTATCACCCATCTGCAAGTTCTGAATTTTCATCATTTCATCAGAGAGAGAAAATGCCATAACTTTTTCGTACATTGTTCAAATTATTAGGAATTTTGCAGAAATTTGTGCGTAAAGCGTAGAAAAGTCAAAACTTTTTCAAATTACTCCGGAATTGCACGATAATTTCCATAAATGATGATTCGACTATTTGCAAGCAATTCACCATGAATTTTTACTTTCAGAGCATTGTAAACTATTTCACATACATAATACAACAATGTTATTAACAACAAACATTATAATAGTCCATTTATTTACAATACTGCCCTTCATGATGATCTACTCGCATGTAATTGGCTCCATGTGTGTCGTCATCCCCGCTAAGATAGGCCCCATCTGCAAATGAAGGTATCTCATCGAATTGGTTATACTCTTCTTCATCTACAACATCTTCAACTCCTACGATCCGTCTCTTGCTATGAAGAACGATGTGCAACCTCGGATTGGCCAGATCACGCACGTAGAAGACTTGAGTTGTTTGCTTCGCAAGGACGAATGGGTCATCTTTGTAGGCGAGTCTGCTGAGATCCACAATAGTAAAGCCTCTCTTGTCGACCTTCACTCCATGTGGAAGTCCTACCCACTTACATCGGAACAATAGAACTTGGTATATTCCGTAATTGAGCTCCCAAATTTCTTCGATCAACCCATAGTAGTTCATTGTGGTTGGAGAGACTCTTTTCGAGTGATGATAATCAGAGAAAGCATTTATGCACACACCACTGCTTTTGGACAAGTACTCTTGGCATCTTGACTCTCGGTGTAAAAGGTGTAACCATTAATATCGTATCCCTGCCATGTCTGTACATTAAATCTTAGTCCGTCAGCCAACCATTTTACGTTCTCACTAAAGGAGACCTCCGCTTTTTCTTTGGACCATGTGAGGAATCGATCGTTGTGTTCTTGTGCGATGGAGAGGTCATCCATTTGTGGATTCTCTTCCCGTAATATCAACTTATGTTGCTCGATGTATGGACGAACCTCGCTACATTACGCAAGGTCATCAAATGCGCTTTGCAATACATATCAAACCTCGGACTCGTTAGTTTGGACCCAATGGTTCCTTTACCAGCAAGTCTGCCCTCATGACGAGATACAGGAACACCGATTGCTTGTCTTTTACCTAGGTAGTCCACACAGAACTCAATAACCTCTTCAGCCCCATAACCTTCAACAATACTACCCTCGAGCCTTGACCGATTCCTCACGTAGGACTTTAATATACCCATGTACCTCTCGAACAGATACATGTAACGTAGGAAAGAGGGACCACATATCTTAATCTCTCGACAAGGTGAACAACAAGGTGGACCATTACGTCAAGAACGACGGTGGGAAATGCATCTCAAGGCGACCGAGTCGCACCACCTCACTCTGTAAGTTGTCTAGCATATCGGGTCAATAACTTTGTAGGAGATCGCATTGAAGAAAAAACACAACCGTGATTGCCAACTGACATCCTCCGCGAGTATTTGGATTACAGCCCAGGAGCATTTGGGTCATCAATACATGGCAGTTGTGGGACTTCATGCCCAACAACTTCAAATCATCCATGGACACAAGCTTCTTAATGTTTGCGGAGTAGCCAGATGGAACTTTAATACCTTGGAGACATTTGCAGAGATCTTCTTTCTCCTTCTCGGACAGGGTGTAGCATGCAGCGGGGATGTACGGACCTTTTCCATCCTCCTCTATCACTGCAAGCCTTGGCCTGATTCCCATGAAGGCCATGTCACGACGAGCATTCACACCATCCTTGGTCTTCCCAGGTATGTTCAGCAGGATGCCAACCAAATTATCGCAGACATTCTTTTCAACATGCATGACATCAATACAATGTTGGACATCTAACTCCTTCCAGTACGGTAAGTCCCAAAATATTGACCTCTTCTTCTAGATTGTCCTTGGACGAACAGATTTACAGCTCTTTCCGTACTGAACATCGATATCCTATACACGTGAATATACTTGCCTTCCACTCATAGGCTGCGGTGCCGAACGGACTTCCCTCTTCCCATCAAATTTGTCATCCATCTTACGGTATCGATGACTTCGAGGTAGAAACCTACGGTGACCCATATACACAGTTTTTTTGGAATTTGGCAGCCATAGACTCTCAGTCTCCTCTTCATAAATAGGACACGCTTTGACTCCTTTCGTACTGTAACCCGCCAAATTACCAAGAGCCGGGAAATCATTTATGGTGCAAAATACCATAGCCCGTAGGGTGAAATGCTCTCTTTTGTACGCATCCCACACCACGACACCCTCATTCCACAATTTTACCAAGTCCTCGATCAGTGGTGCAAGGTACACATCAATATCATTTCCCGGCTGTTTGGGTCCCGAGATTAGTAATGACATCATGATATACTTCCGCTTCATACACAACCAAGGAGGGAGGTTGTAGATACACAACAGAACTGGCCAGGTGCTGTGACGACTGCTCATGTTACCAAATGGATTCATTCCATCGGTACTCAACCTAAATCCTATGTTCCTCATTTCGGCACTAAACTCCTCATGTTTCCAATCGATGTTTCTCCATTGAGCCGAATCAGTAGGGTGTCTCGGATTGCCATCTTCCTTTCGAGATTCATAATGCCAACGCAACAATTTTGCCTCTCTAGGATTTGCAAACAACCGCTCCAAACGGGGAATGATGGGCAAGTACCACAATACCTTGGCCAGTGCACCTTTAGTGACCTCTCCACCGTCGTTGCCCCGACTCTTACGCTTCTTGTCATTACGCTTCTCCTTTTGTTTGTACCGGGCACACATAAGCTGGACACACGTCGCTCTGGTGTGCGTTACGGTACAAGATGCAATCATTCGGACATGCATGTATCCTTTCTATTTCCATTCCCATGGGACATAGTAGCTTCTTTGCTTCATAAATGCTTGTTGGCAACTCGTTTCCCTCCGGAAGCAGATCCGATAGAAGAACTAGAAGTGCATTGAAACTTGTATCCATCCAACGGTGTTTTGCCTTGATTCGAACAATGCAAGGACCGAACCCAACTTGGTGTATTCCGCTTTGCAACTTTGTGAACAGCGGTTTGGCATAAATCTTCCATCAAGATTTTAAACTTTTCAAACTCTCTTTCCGTGTAATTACCCTCCACATCCCGCAACATTTGCTCCAAATTATCCTCCTCAAACATATCAAGCTGCAACTCATCATCCGGTTCCACTGTGTCTTCGTTGCATACTGGGAAGGGTACTACCGCCTCCCGTGATGGATCCAACATGTGTAATTCCTCACGGCCACGTCGAATCGGTGGTCCTCAATTTGAGCTGAGTTGCTAAATCTCCTCAGATTGGTGCAATCAATGCAAGGACAATATATGAAGTTTAAGCCCCTCCTCACCATGTCCTCTTCTGCAATTTTTTTTTGAACTCCTTAACACCCCTATGAAATTCAGCACTCACACGGCTTTTCTGATACATCCATTCCTCACGGTCCATCTGCAATTAAATTTCGCACAATAAATTAAGGAAAAACTAGAGCGACAACTAGCTAGCAATTTTAAATATTGAGACATCATTTCAATTAATATTACCTTTGCAAAATAGATGACAGGTTCCAAGATATATAAATGTACTCCCGATCGATACCTAGCTTCTTCCCTGGTTTAGAGCTTCCAATTCCCTAGATAGGAGTCATAAATTTTTAAAATCAACAATGATATCAAATAATCTAATTATATAGCTAGTGCAGTAGCATGCAAATCTTTTTACTACAACGAGACAAAACAAGGGTACCAACGATGACACCTAATCTCTAAATAGGTTAGGTCCTAATCCCATTCGAGGATATGTGGTTCGGCCAAGTTCCTAAGCCGTTGTACAACTCCAAAGAAAATTTCGGTAGCATCTCCCCACTGTTCTCCATATACACGTCTCGACAACAGGTCAAGAGGGGTGTGCATATGGAGAACACCAGGGAGACGCTACGAAATCTACTCAGCTTGTACAACGGCTCAGAACTTGCCCGAACCACATATCTTCGAACTAATCCAAAAACGTGGACAATTCGAGAATGCTCGCTATAAATATGCCATTTCATTCGGCATATTTGTAAATAAGCATCCTCGAGCGGGAGACGAGGTTCATAACCTAAACTCTAACATTTATCACATCATAGCAACAATAATTCCATATTAACATGAGAGCACTATAATAATTAAATAGATGTGTGCTTATCAAATAAAGAGTGTGAAATCGAAGGCACGTACACAATTCCGGTGCAACCTAAACTTTATTCACGACATATCGAAATTACCTAGTGCAAAATTGAAGGGGTTTAAAGAATTGCTCACATTTTGAAGAAAACCGCAAATGAGGGCGTAAAAGAGGGAATCTCCTCAAGATAGGGTTTCAAATTTGCCTCTTAATACCCACCCATGAGGACTTCAAATTTTCTCACCCAAGTATTGCTTTGAACCACACAATATGAGTTGTTTTCTCGGGTGGCGGAAGAAATCTCCTCTGGAGCAACAACAGAGAAGAGTTCACTCGAGTGCTATATATGACCTAGCGAGGCACATCGTAATCGGTTCTTTTCAAAAGCGATAGTGATATGAGCGCTCATCACTATCGGTTCTTTTTATAGAAGCGATAGTGATGATCACGTGACATCGAATCGGTTCTTTTAGAAGCGATAGTGATGTCTGCGATCATCACTATCGCTTCTATAAAAGAACCGATAGTGATGATCACGCACATCACTATCGCTTCTTTTCTTAGAACCGATAGTGATGTGCATAGTCATCACTATCGGTTCTTTTGATAGAAGTGATAGTGATGATCATCGCGTCACATCAAGATCACTTCTTTTCTTAGAACCGATAGTGATGTATATGCACATCACTATCGCTTTTATCAAAGGAACCGATAGTGATGTGGGCGTGATCATCACTATCGCCGTTTGTTAAACCGATAGTGATGACCATTCACATCTCTATCATTTTTTAGTTTAGAACCGATAGTGATATGCCCAATGTTACATCACAATCACTTATAATCTCAGAACCGATAGTGATTATTACTAACACCTCTCCAAAGTTATTTATCACAATCGTTTTTTCCTAAAAACTTAAGAACCGATACGGATAAAGCGATAGTGATGTGTCGTTCTGTAGTAGTGAAAATATATGTTATCGGCTCCAATTTTGCGAGGTCGACTTGGTAAATGGGCTTATGCCTTAATAGAGTTCGACCTGTCTTATGAATCGGCTAAGGTAGTTAAAGGACAAGTTCTAGCCGATTTTATGACGGGACATGATACCGTTGCCGACTTAGTGTCTGTTGCCCCTTGGCAGTTATTTTTTGATGGGTCAGTATGCAGGGAAGGCGATGGCATTGGTATCGTACTCATATCACCCAGAGGTTATAATTTTGAATTTGCATTTCGGCCAAATAGTCTATGTTCAAACAATCAGATAGAGTATGAGGCGTTGCTTAAAGGCTTACAATTATTAGAAAATATCGGAGTAAGTACTGTTGAGTCATACGGTGATTCCATGTTAATCGTACAGCAAATAAAAGGTAAATACCAATGCCGTGACGAAATATTACTTAAATATTTAGAACAGTGCTTCGAAATTATCGGCTCGTTTACCTCATTTTATATTGGTCATATCCCTCGAGAATCGAACGATAGAGCCAACGCACTGGCTCAACAGGCGTCGGGGTACAAGGACTTTGGCCAATATCAGGTGACTGAACTGGTGAGCAAATCTGTCATGTGCGCGGATATTATTGACTGGAGAACGCAAATAAGGAATTACTTAATCGACCCATCTAAGCTGACAGAGCGCAACGTTAGACAGCAAGCTTTGAAGTACATAATCCTAGATGATACGATGTATTATCGGATGATGGAAGGTTTGTTGTTGAGATGTCTTGGAACTGAAGAAGCACAGGTGGCAATGGGTGAAGTACATGAAGCTATTTACGAATCTCATCAATCGGCTCATAAGATGAAATAGATGCTTAGATGGACAGGATATTTTTGGCCGATAATGTTAGAGGATTGTTTCAGATATTACAAAGGATGTCATACTTGTCAAAGGTTTGGCAATATACAACTAGCACCGGCATCGGCTTTACACCCGATTATCAAGCTGTGGTCGTTTAGAGGATGGGGGATAGATGTAATTGGCCAAATATTTCCTGCTTCAAGTAAAGGCCACAAGTTTATTTTGGCCGCAACTGATTATTTCTCTAAATGAGTTGAGGCTATACCGCTTAAAAGGGTAACTAGTGTTGAAGCAATCAGGTTAGTTAATGAACACATTGTCCATCGGTTTGGAATACCACAAACACTCACGACCGATCAAGGTACAGTGTTTATGTCTAATGAGTTTCAGAATTACACGAAAAGTCTAGGGATGAAATTGTTGAATTCATCCCCGTATTACGCTCAGGCTAATGGACAAGCCGAGTCATCTAACAAGACGTTGATCAAGTTGATCAAAAGAAAAATCGATGAAAAACCAAGGAATTGGCATTCAACCCTATCGGAGTCACTTTGGGCGTATCGGTTAGCTTATCACGAAGCAACAAAGCTTTCGCCTTATCAGTTAGTATATGTCCAGGAAGCCGTTTTACCCGTGGAAATTAACATTGATTCTATACGAATAGCCAGGCAAAATAGTTTGTCGGCTCAGGATTCTAACGATTTGATGATCAATAACTTGGATGAATTAGCAGAATTACGTTTGTCTACATTTGATCGGCTTAAGAAGAATAAGATCAGAGTTGCAAAGGCATACAATAAAAGGGTGGTGCCTAAGTCTTTCGATGAAGCCGATCTAGTTTGGAAAACAATACTGTCTGTGGGTTCTAAAGATAACCGATTTGGAAAATGGTCTCCTACGTGGGAAGGGCCGTATAAGGTTAATCAGCTAGTAGATGGAAATTCATATATACTTGAGACGTTATAAGGATATGTTTTGCCTAAAGCGATTAACGAAAAGTACTTAAAGAGATACTATCCTAGCGTTTGGGTTGGAGCTTAGCCGACTAGCGAAGAATCGTTCTGGAGACCGAGTTAACACGATGCTGTTAATTGGCTAAAAAGATGGTGAATTACGTAAACAAAGCCAAATATAAATCGGTTAAATAGCCGATTATAAAGATAGCAAAAAGTTACAAAAGTGTTTCAGGACATGTTTCAAGACGTCTGACAAAGTTTTACATTTCATAGAAGAAGCTAATACTGAATGCCAAAGCCTGGAAGTGTTGCGCCTAAAGCCGATAAGGCACCAGCTGCTTTAGCAATCACACATTGAACTTCATCAATGATGCGATCGTCTTCTTTAGCACTCCCTGGCACCGGCACCACCTTTGCCATATGTTTCTTCACTTCGACCACGGCCATGGCAATGCCTAGTTTTTGATCTTTGATGGCCGACGAAGTCTTCTCAAGGGTGTGTTGGCCTTCTAAGATTAGCTTCTCTGTCTTAGCCAACTCTTCCATAAGAAACTTGGTCGATTCGAGTTTGCCGATGGAGTCCTTTGTAGTTTTGAGCAATTCATTATCGGCATTGAACTTCTGCTTCTTGGCCTTAGCATCAGCGACCAGCTCGTCCAAGATTTTCTGATCGGCTTCTTGAGCCTCGCACTGTGCTATCCTGGCCTAAGCCGCCTCCACTTCAGATTTCCTCTCGTCCAAGTGACAGACGTTGAGGAGAGCTTCCATTGCCTCTAGGGGCAGATCGGCTTCAACTTCCACCATGGCATCTCTGATCCGCTGATTGTTGGCCAAAATCCACGATTGTGGCTTCAGCACCAGATCAAAGAGTTTGTTGAGCCTTTCTTGCATACTCGGAGCAGAGGTGACAGCAGCCAACGCTTCCTTCGAGACTTCAAGAATTTTTCTGATTTCTGCGTCGTAGTCGTCGGTGGCCATGCTCTCAGGATCATCTAGATCGGCCAAGGAAAAACCCAGCAAATTTGTCGGGTCGGAGGATTCTGGCAGGTTAGCGGTCGGAGCTGTTGGTATTGGCCGTGGAGGATAAAGGGACATTGATGAAATGCCAGGAAGGTCGGCCAAAATTTTTGCAACTTGCGCCGATTGCGTCGGCTAAAAGAGAGGGAAGGAAAAGGTAAGCCAGTGCCTTGAAAACAAAAGTCGATAATTTAAGTACGCTGCTTACCTCGGTAGTAGCCGACGCGTGTGGCGAACTCTCGCCACTCTGCTCCTGGGGCTTTGATCCCCTTTTCGCCGGAGCCTTGGTATACTTCGTTTTCTTCTTTTCTGAAATTATGATCGGCTAAGAATTAGTTGCGAAAGGAGATAAGAAAATGAAACCATGGTATACTCACTCGGTTGTTTTTTCTCGATGTCCGATAGTGACTGACTTTGAATCCCCAAGGTACCCGAAGTGTACCCGGTGAGACCAGTCGACTGGAGTGGCCTTTTGCCTTGGCCACTGCCCGATTGGCCAGTAGCGAGCTTCTTACCAGCAGCCTTGGTCTGCAAAATGAAAATGAAAGGTGATTAGAAAATGTATCTGGCAAAACCGATGAATAAAAGGAAATTATTCAGGCCGATACCTCATCAATATCTACAAGACTTGTATTAGTATACCCCGCAAAATTAGTCTCACTTGAATCGTTGTTAGTATCTACTGTCGGCTCAGGAAGATTTGGGAAAAACTCATTGACAATAGCCGACGCTGTCTTATCAGAGTAGAGCGCTTCTGCAATTGACGACCACCAAGAAGAAAACCGTTTTGAACGATGTGTATTCAGTATAAAATACGGCAAGTCTTCAATCTGATGTTCATCGGCTATTTCAAGAACAATGTTGGTCGCAACTGCATTACGGACTCTGGCTCTTGGTTGAAGCTGATCGAGTAGTGGCAGACTTGGAATGACCTGGCCAAAGCCTAATTGCCTAGCATAAACTGACGGGCAGTAGAATTCGTATGAAGCTTGAAAAGTCTGATTTCTTGTGTGAAGGTCGACGTGCAATATGCTTGGCGAAATGAAAAGCTTAAACAAGTCCAAGGTATATTGCAGCTTTAGAGCACTATCGGCATCTAAGTGAAGAAAGGAAGGCCATGGGAAATCAGCTGTACTTGCATAACTGAAGAAGTCATTTTGTTTGAATTCATTACTGTCAAGCTGTAAGAAGAATGATAAAAGATTCTTGGAGCCGATAGGCGTCACTTTTATCTCATTCTCGGAGCACATCATAAATCTCTCCCCGTATGATCGGTTGGCTATAAACTGAGGCATCATACCTTCTGGAGTATCTTCGAGAGGAAATGTTGTGTCTTCAGATGGATTCAGCTCAAAAGATCGACTAAATAGGCAATATAGCCAGATCTGAACAAACCAGAGCGGTCCTCCAACATTGCCGACAGTGAAACTCGTGAAACCAGTAAAAAGCCGACATCTTATGATATGCATCATCTAGTAAACTACTCCTAAAAGCATTTTCCCAAGCACTAGCCGATGACCCTCTACTAGTTGCTCTGCTACGGTTTGATATACTTGGGTTGGTCCCAAAGAAGCGCCATAGAGCAGAAATCGGTCTAACCAAAGGTTGAGGAATGCAACATGCTGTTCATCCGACACCAGTCCATACACTTTATTATTATTACTGATATACTTAGCCCATCCTTCACCTTTAGACTTGATGAGCTTGTATCTAGGCTTGGCACTATAAGCTGGTATTTGTTCCCCATCGGGTCTTAAGCAGCATAGTTGGGCTACATCCAGGAGAGTTGGGCCGACGAAACCGGTTCGGAATACAAATGCATTAAAGGTGTCCGACCAGAAATAACAAGCCGTGGCCACTAAGGGCTCATTGGCCTCTGGATCGGCTAAGGAAAGGGGAAGACATTCGGCTATGCCCATTTTTTCCCATTCAGCCCTCTTCTGGGACGCCACGCGAATGTACCACGATCTCCATCCTTTAAGAGCTATCGGCCAAGCTCTGAAGCTCTTACTCCAACCTTCTATGTTATATCCCGAAGCCGATAGAGGTAGGCGAGGGATCTCTTCGTTTATAACTGAATCGGCATTTAGATTTCCTACTGGGCCTAGATAAAATTGGTCATCGCTGTTTGGGATTGGGATGAATACCTGAGAGGGGTCCATTCAGGCGATCTTGACAAGCAGCCTATTGGAAGGAGTGAGCGCTGAAAGACTTGAAGACCAGAAGCCAATTGCAAACAATTCGGGAGCTTGTGCGCGTGAAGAATGAATATGTGGGGGTCGTATATTTGTAGCACGGTGAAAATTTGAAGCGGCGGGAAAAGAATCTCAAAAGACACGAGCAGTTAAAACGCACTACACGCATGTCAGAAAATTACGGCACAATTAAAGCAGTAGTTACTTAATGAAGATTAACAGCTAGCCGATGGAAAAGAGGCCGATAGTTGCAATTTTTGAAAGATGAGGCATCTCTCAAAAATAGGGGGCATATGTTTGCACCAGAATTTGGCAAGTATGGCAAAATCGGCAAGAAAGTCAACATACGGTAACTAACAGGCGATTTGGAAAGATTTGGAGATATTTGAAAACGGTAAAGATCTTTTAAGAAAAACTATTCGATTCGAGGCCGATACGGATCAGGTTTTGTAACGTGTTGTAATAGGACACGGTCGACCGACGAGTATAAAAGAAGGGCAAGAGCGAATCGCAGATATACAACATAATCAAACACACCAGTTTACAATCAAACACAATGAAAGCTAGCATATGGCTACAGCTAGACAAACTTGTGTGCACACAACCTAACGGTCTTAAACTCGGCACCGGTGTCTATTAATTTTAGAGACCATGTACGTGTGCACATTGAGTGAAAAAGCATGTGCCCGCGATATGTAAGGTTGGATGCCTTCGATAAGTTTCTAAAATATTTAGAAAACACGCATTCATATATATATATATATATATATGCATGAGTAGTGTCTGTTAAGTATGTATGTCTATACTGTACTCTCTGAAAATTACAGTAAAACAGAGACCAAGAGTTCCACCTTCCGTGCCATCTAACCATGGAATCTTGTCGAACATGTTGAATCCTATTGTAAAGTGTGCTACCCGATGTAACGGACCAACGGTACATATTGACAATTGAAGGCCTGTTTGGACTTGAACTCCAAGAGAATTTTTAGAAGTTAGTTCAAAATCTAAAGTAAATGAAAAAATACCCGCACCCAAGCACCCGCTAATACTAATTGGAAGCAGCGGTAGCATAGCGTCAGTTAAGCCAAAGTGATGGTTGGCCGCAGAAAATCAATGTTTGATTTAAATACTCAAGTTCGGTTTCAAAAGAAGTACTCAAGTTCCGTATGGCTAAAAGGCAATATATTTAATGTAAACTCGGTAAAACTTACGTACATAAGTCTTTAAAAATTCTAAAACAATATTATACATAAAGGAGGTCACGTTTTACAACTTTGTAAAATTTGATGAACAAACTCAATAGCATTTGACAGTTATGAAAAAGACAAATTTAGTCTAAATAGTGATTTTTCACTATTTAGCTTGTTGCTTGTCAATTTTATATCTTTCAAATACGATGTATTTGGTCTTTAAATTTTACAGGGTTGTAAAAGCTCACCTCTTCTACGTATGGTAATATTTTGAGAATTTTTCAAAACTTATATACATAGTTTTTACGAAATTTACATAGTAAAATTGGTTTACACTAGATACGTCCCTGACTAACAAATAGAGGCAAGAAGATATAAGCAGCCATAGAAGATCCTAAACAAGCAGATAAGAAGGCCACTAGACCACGAAGGATCATCTGCTCCTGCCCAAAACTCCACACAGCTAACGACCTGCTCCGGTAAGAATCTGCCACAAACGTGCGCATAAATCAGATGGTGAATACAGTGTACACGTACTCCTCCTTTTGTATTCATTCAAAATAACCAAAATACCCTTAACCGTTGACATATGATACGATTCTAGGTCTCGTTATTCAAATATAATTGAATTCTATCTCGTTGTAGTTAAATCCTAATCTATCTATTATAGTCTCTAATATAAATATAACATCCTATTGTATATGTGTTTGTACCAGAATTTGGCAAGTATGGTGAAATCGGCAAGAAAATCAACGTAAGGTAACAAACAGGCGATTTGAAAAGATTTGGAGATATTTGAAAACCGTAAAGATCTTTTAAGAAAAACTATCCGATTCGAGACCGATACGGATCAGGTTTTGTAACGTGTTGTAATAGAACACGGTCGACCGACGGGTATAAAAGAAGGGCAAGAGCGAATCACAGATATACAACACAATCAAACACACCAGTTTACATTACTTTTTCCTGTCGACTAGGAGTAGTTCTTGTAATTTAACCTTTGTAATTCGATCTTGATCAATAAAGTTGCGCATCGCCGATTGTTGACCTTCTTCAAATTACGCCCCATGTTCGATTTATTCTGATTTTTGTTGCGCATCGCCTTCTTCAGAATCGATCTGCCTTTATCCTCTGATTAGCTCTAATCGACTAGTTAGACTTACCCTGTTATCTTGATTTCATCGGTTTTGAGCTGATTGAATCTAAGCCGATTGATCTTCGCGATCAGCTTTGAGTGAATTTTATATTTTTTACCTTGTCGATTACATATCAAATCGACTGGCACGCTGTAACACCCCAAAATTTGCTCAAATAATATTTTATTGCTTAAAGGTGCATTTATGATTTTCCGGAATTTATTTGGATTTTTCTGGATTTATTCGAATTAATTTTAAATTATGAATATTGACCTTTTGTTAAAATCTATTTAAATTTACGCAAAGTTAAAATAAAGTTTTGCCAAAAATATTTTATTTGAGTCCAGAATGTCTCAAAGTATTTTTGGGAATTTTCTGGGATTTTTCCTGATAATTTATTTGCTTAAAACTAACTAAATGAATTTCTAGAATTATTTAAATTAATAAAGTTTTAAAAACCCTTTTGAACAGTATTGGGCGAAGCCAATCGTGCACGTGGGCCCATTCGGTCGCGGCCCAGTGCCTCGAGCCTCCGGCCCGTTTGGCCTGCTTCGAAAAATCGAATCTCTATCGTTGGATCATGATCGACGGGAGATCAAGTCATCACTTGTTCGGGACTCGGGGAATCTTATTCGTTGGAAAAAATCGTGGCGGTTAGGATCGATTTTGGCTGCGAGATCGTGACCGTTGGAGCGTGATCGGACGGTGGCGTGTGTCGCCTCCGCTGGGATCGACGCCGCCGCCGTGTCCGAGGAGGACACCGCCGCCGCGTCGGTTAGAATCCCAGGCACCGTACGCGACCGTCGAGGCTATTTAAAGGGGTCCGCAGCCTCCCCGAGAATCATCAACGTGCACCGCAGCTTTTGATCGGTGAGGTTTCGCGAGAGCAGTCGAGGAGCGCGCCCGGGAGCTCGCCGGAGTAGAGCGCCGAAGCCACCGCGGTTTTTGCTCGAGTACGTCGCCGGTCTGTCGGTTTTCGACGTTTTGGTCCCAGATCCGAACTCGTCGAGGTGTGCCGCATCGACTACTCCTCTTCTTCGCGTCGAAACCGTACCGGAACGCCGTCGCTCAGGGCTTCTTCCTCGTCTCCGGTGGATCTTCTCGCCGCCGCTTCGCCATTAGCTCGGGTGAGTTCGTGGTCGTCGGATTTGAGTGAACGGAGGAGATCGAGCCACGTTGCGTGCGTTTGTCACCGTTCGATCAGATCAAACCGTAGATGCGAGCCGCGTGTTGCGCATCGGCGGGGCTGCGCTGCGACCAATCAGATCGAGACGCGTGTCGGGCGCAAGTGCCGAGGCATTGTAGACCGGGTCTGCCGTGGTCCAGAGCCACGCTGTGGACCCAGTCTATGCGCCGAAGACGCGTGTCGCCGTCTGATTGGCTGGCGCCAGGGCTGACATCAGCATGACGTCATGCTTACGTCATAATTGCATTTTTCAATTGGAAAAATAATCCGATTGGAAATTCTGTGATGATGACGTCATCATGAGGTCACGCTGACGTCATAAATCTGTTTTTCAGTTTCAAAACAATTCTGTTAATTCTGATTTTCTAATTTCTGTATTTTCAGTATTTATTTCAAACTTCAAAAGGCTATATCTTTTGCATCGTAACTCCGATTTGAGTGATTCAAATTTATAAAAATTCGTAAAATTGAGATCTATTTAATGGTAAATTTTATTTGATTTTTGGAGTTCATTTACTCTCTATTTTGGTATTTATTTGCTTTTCTCCTTCGGTACGCGTAGACGTTGAATTGTGCGACGCTTCGGAGGAAGATCCAGCAACTCAAGAGCAAGTTCCAGAACCAGATCAGGACCTATTCCAAGGCAAGTTGTGCTTTGATCATGTTGAACCCATGTTTATAAAATTGCCATAATTGTTTTACCCTATTGCATATATTTCAAGTATACAATTGTTTCAAATTAAATTGGGCTTAACTAATATACCAGATTGATTTATATCCTACTTTGTCATTGTATGCCGTGATCCATTGTCACCCTAGATTGGTTCAATATAGTTGGTTAGTAATTATAATCAACATGGGATGGTTAGTTCGTATTAGTTGCTTAGCCATGCCACGTCATCACATGTGTCAGAATCATTGATAATTAATCTTGATTAATGGAATATGGAACAATGTTATGAACTTTTGTGTCATGTGGGATCACACGATGAGATTGAGTTGTTCTGGCGAGTCATGTCATGCAACGATGTTGAATTGTTGATGGCACGTGGTGCTTGGTAATCAACTAGGTGATAATCACTTAGATTGGGGCAAGTGACAAGGGGTGAGTATGCCAAGGTGGGCCCGATGGGCAGAGGGTATGTGGATGTCTTGCCTTGATCACTCTAAGGACTTAACCTTGCAAGCCTTTGACCTGAGTCAATCATGCAACCACATGTCTGGTATGGGCCAGCCTAGCTGAGTAATTTGCAATGTTTTAATTTTGGTACTATCGTGGTCGGTGTGAGTTTCCGAGTTATGGAGTAATTCACATGGCGCAAGAGGGGGGCCCTGGATGTGGTAACCAGTCGCACCAGTGTTGAAACCTTAGCGGGTAGTATCGGGTTAAGCCAGCGCATTGTAAAGGCTTTGTTATAATCACTCGCCTTGGTGGTGTTTGGTTGTATCGCGTGGGTAAAGTGCATAACCTCTGCAGAGTGTGAAACTATTCGGATAGCCGTGCTCGCGGTATTGAGCAATGCTCGGGAATTACAGTTAAGGGTTAGCTTAAAATAAATGGACAACTTGGTTGGGATGGCGGAATACCATGTGGAAGATGGAATTTGACTTAGGATTGGAAACCTGGTTTACTTGAGAAATACTGAATCTATTTATTATTGCTATTTATTTTACAAGTCTTTACAATCTAAATATTATATTTGTTCATAAATGCTGCTTATTGCAAAATAGCCATGATAGCCTATCCATTGGAATAAGCCTTACATATAGTTACATAGAATTGCATTCAGTGCACAACTTGTTGAGTGCTTTAAGTACTCACCCTTGCCAACAACAATAATCAACAGTCGAAGAATCTACACCTGTGTTGGAGGAGGAGTTTCAAGAGGACGCGAGTCATTAGGGTCCGAACCTTGTCGGTTGCCTGTGGTGAACTGATGAGCTATCTACGTTTTCTACTTTCCGCTGCTTAATTATTAACTTATATTTCCAGTCTTGCCCTACGTGGCTTAATAATGTAAGTCGGTCATAAGATCATACATTTAGCAATATCAATAAATGAACTACTATTTCTATTATCGTTGAGTATGACATGATATGTACCGATGTTGAGCTGTGTGCACTAGCGTTGATCCTGGGACTAGTGCGGTAAACACAGTGGGTTCGAATCAGTGGATTCAGGTCCTCACACACGCTCTGAATCAGGTATTCATCTGGTGTGCTATTGTCAGAAACCCTCCTTCAAATATTTGACGTCAACAATATGAGAATCAATCTAAAGAAAAAGTTTTCCCTTTATATCATGTGTGTTGTATATAATTGTTATTGCTATTCGATCCGTGTATTATAATTGATCTCTGAACGTCATTGTTTTCCAGCACATCATCCGTAAAGCAATGTAAGACCGAACTAGCCAATAATCCACGGCGAGTCACGCCGCGGGCGCCGCTCTTTACGCGAGCAAATGAATAAAACGTGCGAATGCCGCTTCCTACAGGAGCAAATCGAGTAAACACGCAAAAAGGACCTAAACAGAATTTTGTGTTTTCAGCAAAAAGGGCTTAAACGTAATGCTAGAAAAATGAAAAAAAGACCTAAATGCAATGTATATTTTTTCTTAAAAAAAAGGACCAAAGCGTTCTTTGCAATGTATATTTTTTCTTAAAAAAAAGGACCAAAGCGTTTTTTCCCCCGAAAAGGACCTAATCGTAATTTTAACTTTGAATAAAAGGACCCGAGCGCAATGCTTAAAAACGCATAAAGGACCCAGACATAATATATATTTTATAAAAAAAGAACCTAATCGTAATTTTTTTCCGAAAAATGACCTAATCGTAATTATTTTTCCAAAAAGGGCCTGATCGCGATTTTTTTCCGGCTCGGCTCGAGCCGCGAGCCGAGCCGGCTCAACACGGCTCTAACGTAGTCCGATCGGGAAATCCTCCATCTTTAGTATATCTCTACTACTTCTAATTACGACTTGGTGACAACGGTCCGTTCTCCGTACCCCCTCTTTCCTTCTATTCGCCTAGCCTGCCCCCACCCCCTTTCCTTCTATTCGCTTAGCCTTTCCTTCTGTTCACTCAGCCCGCCCCCCACCCAATTTGGATTCCCTCTATTTTATGAAAATATTACTAATCACATCTCCTTAAAGTGAAAGGATTTTATTCGTATCTCTTTTAAATGAAAGAGTTTCCTCATCATATCCCGCTTAGATGAAATGACATACTCACCATATCCCATAACATGAAAATCCTATTTCATTGTATCTCATTCGGATGGAAATGCAGAGATTAAAAGGCAAGAATTGCATAATCAAATCACGTGCCAATCTCAGAGATCACAAGGCACCGTATCATAAAGGCTGAGCACTCACACGCTTGGCTGCTCTCTCCTTCACCTATAAAAGGCCACCTTCATCTCCATCATAGAGGACATATGAAGAGATACAGGAAGAGATAGAGGAGAGGAAGGCTCATACACATACACAGAAGAAAGAGAGAAAGAAGCAATACAAAAGATTTAAGGGGGCGCAAGAAACGATATAGAAGGAGGCTATGGCCATGGCTCCTCTCTCTTTTTTAAAATAGCTAAAGCTGTGATTAAATTATGAAGATAGAAAACAAAGTTTAAAGTTACAAGGTGCAGAAGACTGTACTCGAGACAAAAGTGAAGGAGAAAAAAAAGACCAAATTCTTTAAAGTTGCCGTTGTACTATCATGTTGAGGCTTTTTAAAATTATACTAGTATGAATGATTAACTGATAATTTAAAGCACTTTAAGTAACTAACAAGTTCGCTTCATACATGTTTTTCTCATCAATCAACTTGATCGTTGTTTGAATTTTTTTTTAATAAGATTGTGTTTGAGAATTTTCGTAGCAACGCACATACACTAACTAGTGTATGATGATGCGCAAGTGAGCCCCGTACGCTCCCGCGGCCGCACGCCCGCACCGAATCGACAGAAATCATGGTTCCACGCGCGCGTAGGATCGACCAAGCACGCGGCGTGCCGAGTGCCGACTCGGTTCCACATTGCTTCGCCGTGGATCGGTCTACCCGGCCTGTGCGTGCCCCGAGAACGGGAGCATATAGATCAAGATTGGTTGAGCTGACCGGCCGGCTTGAGTAAATTGATCAAGAGGGCGCTTCAAGCAAGTCAACCATCCGTGGATGGCAACGCTGCCATATGGAGCTGTGGTGACACGTGCACTGAACAAAATGCCGACAGAGCAACGACCGAAGCGCGCATGAACTTTCTGGGTTCACGTGCCTGTTCGGTTTTGTCGTATAGTCGAAACGGAGGAGCGGCGCCCTGAAAACGTTGCCGGCGACCACGAGGCCGACTAGGAATTTCTGCCAGTATTAAAGTTCTACTAACATAAAACGATTAATCTACTTTAAGTTATACATAAGTTTCATATCTGAATATTTTTTAATCTTATTGATTAATTTTCCTAATTACCAAGATGAGTCCTTATTAATCATTGATTAAAAACTAGATTAATCTAGTCAGGAAGATTAGGGCTTTCTCGGTACTATTCATCGAGAATTAAAAATATTTCATATCGGCGCCTGTTGCGCCCGTCGTACTGGCCACGACAGCCCGAAGTTACGCGTACCATGGCACGCTACTAGTGCCCACGTGGCCAGCCTCCTGCTGTGCACCAACGACGGCCCGAAGCCACGAGGCCTGCACGCCTGTGGCCCGACACCGCCCTACGCACACATGCGCTGACCGCCGCACCCCATTGGCCTGCTGCCCTATGCCCACGCACGCCAACCGCCATGCCCCACCCACTGGTTCGCAGCCGAGTCGGCTCTAGCGCACGCGCCCTCGCACCGCCTCGGCCGTTGAACGCCTTGCCACCGCCCCTGGCATCGTACCGCGCCGCCGGAGCAAAGGGCAATGGCAGCTAGGGTTTTAACCCTAGTCGCCTGGCCCCTGTGAGCCAAGCGGCCAGCTCGCAAGCACGGCTCGGTTTTTTTTAAAAAAAAAATATGAAAAAGGCAATTTTTAGTTTTACCACTGAAGTTATGGTTAATAGCAGCAGACCATGGAAATTTACACACTAGACCCTAAAGTTTCCGGTAATCCCAAAAAATAGTTAATAAATTCTAAAAAATTATATTAAATTCTAGAAATTGAATTTTTAGGTATATAGGCTTTCATAAATTTATTTAACCTTAGACTTAGCACACATCGGGAGCTTCATATCCCTAAGATTTTTTTATCATAATTCCATATTTATTTATGCTGTTTTTTTTGTTATTCGGTAATTCTAAAAGTTGCTTGAAAATTAGCAGAAAATTATGAAAAATGCTAAACAATTCTGAGAAATTTTAGATAATTATCTACTGAAAAGATACTGACCAAAATTTAAAGAGTAAAGAGTGATCATGCAATATATTTATTTTACCAGTAGTAAAATTAAATTTTACTTACATATAGGATATGTTGGACATCGCAAAGAGGGAATTTACTAAGCTCGCCCTTAATGGTTGTAATTACCTCACCTTGGCAATAGATACTAAGATTAATCTGACAGCTTGATCTCTTGGAGTTATTATTACCCAGCCGGAAGCTAGTGCCTCTGCTCTTCCTAAGGCCACTAAGTGTGCAGCCATGCACTTCCTAAGGCACTCTCTCTATTTGTACTTGAACGTTGAATATTTGATGGAGGGGGACCCACTGGCACTATGAAATTCCCTAAAGAAATGATATAACCATCAAAAATTCGCCTTGCTGCTAGAAGCACATTGCGAGTGGATCTTGCTACACTTCCATGATTTTATGACCGTGGCAGCATGCAACTCTGCCATAGACAAGCTTGTCGCCAAATTGGTATTTTATAACAAAAAAAACTACTAATGCTGAAATGATAGACAAGATATTATGCACTTTCCACCCCCCAATATGAGGATACTGCAACAACAGTACCACCATGCCAAGTACCAAAAGTACTCTGAGCTTATCTGTATTTTGCTAGAAGTAGAAAAGCATGATAAACTCCTCGTGAAGAATCATCACGCCCTCCCTGATGGGACATATGTTATGCCTAAAGAACATGTAAACTCTTAGCAGGCTAGCAATAACTATGGCCGCTAAACGGGCCAAAGGTATAAAAGGGGGAAATGGAAGAATGGTAGAATACAGAAGGAAAGAAGCAAGCTCCAGTCAAAAAGTACAGATAAAGGACAAGGAAACTTCTAGAAGCAAGACTCAACTAATAAGGCTGTAAACCATATGCAAGCTGCTTTAGGTGTTTATCCTATGGACATTAGTCACGCAATTGCCGCACCCTAAAGCATTTGACAGACCTTTACATATAATCCACTGAAAAAGTCAAAAATGCCCAAGGGAACAAAGTTGAGTCACACTTCACCATTCAACCTGTTGTTGACACGGACACTAAGAAGTTTGATAATATAGTTCTTGATCCTACTCAGCTCGAGGTGTCCCAAAAGGACACCAACGACTCATATTGAGACCTCAATTAGTCTTCTAAATATCCCTTTTGTTTTTCTAGTTGATGTCACATTTTCCTAATAAGTCTCCACTATCAGTTTAGCCTTAGTTTCAAAATGAACATTGGTCTACGCTCCTATTCAATGATTATCATTTAATTAAATTATTATTTCCTAGAATATTAGATTTATTGCGCTATGTTTGTTCTATATTTTGCAATATGTTCATACTGCAACAATTGCTTGATTGTTAAATTATACTTCTAATATATAACAAAGTATAATCCAATGGCATACGTTTCACCACAAATTCAATTCTTATGAAAACTAAATATTTTCAGACTTTGACTAAAAAATGAAAATATCATGACCATCGCTAGAAGCGATACCCTCATTGTTGGCACTGGAAGAGCCATCATATTTCTCCCTATGGGTACTCGTATAATAATAGAGGATGCTCTATTATACCCTGATTCTAGTTGTACTCTATTGAGTTTTGAAGACATCCATCTGAATGGCCTCCATATGGAGGCAGAAAATAAGGATGATACAAAATACCTACTAATGACTAAGTTTGACAGGTGCAATAGACTTGTGGTTATAAATTACGTCCTTCTCCAACGGGTTATACTATACGTATATTTAAGATCCACCATGATTGACTGGATCATCTTGGGTTGAATATGATGAGAAAAATCATCAATAATTCTACTGACCATAGCATAAATACTACATACTTCCCTAGACCTGAAATCTTCTTATGCCCTGCTTATGCTAAAAAGAAGCTCATAATTAGACTCTCTTATCTAAAAGTTAGGTAAGAATCACTAAATTTTCTAGAGAGAATTTAAAGGTGATATTTATGGGCCTATTCAATCCCTATTGGCCCCTTCAAATACTTATAGTACTTATATATGCTTCTACTAAGTTTACCTCAAAGTCATCTAATGATTAATTATTGTATGGCTCTGAACATTAACATAGAGCATTCAGTACCACATATCAACACACAAAATGGCCTTGAAGAGTCATTAATTAAAAGAATACAACTTATCGCTAGGCCACTCTTGCAGAATTATATGCTACCTACCCGCTGTTAGGGTTAAAAGAATACAACTTATTGCTAGGCCACTCTTGTAGAATTATAGGCTACCCACTAGCTATTAGGGCCACACAGTACTGCACGCTACTGTATTAATTCAACTCAGACCAACTGCACACCATGAAATTTCCCCTTTGTAGATAGCGCGTGGGAAAGAAGCAAGTATTTTCGATCTGCAAAAATTTATCCGTGTTGTATATGTGCCAACCTCATCACCACAGTGTACAACCATGCATGGGCCCTCACTAGAAGTTGGGGACCTATGTACGTTATGAATCTCCATCAATTATTAAATACCTAAAGCCTATAACAAGGGATCTGTATATGGCTCGATGCGTTGATTGTATAAGGATAATTTTCAAGCATTAGGGGAAGAAAAGTACCAGGCTAAACAATATTAAGAAATAGATTGGAATGCCACTAGTATTCATTCCTTAGACTCACACACTAAAAAATCCAAACTTAAAGTTTGAAGGATAATAAATATGCAACAAATAGCTAATAATTTGTCAGATGCATTCACTGATCCTAAGGGAGTGACAAGATCTTATATACCTGCACTAAATGCACATGAAAGAGTGAAAATACCATAGAAGAATATTGAACCTACTCTTACCCATCATGATAAGAAGAGAGGGAGGCCTCTAGGTGCATGAGACTCAATTTCGTGGAGACGTTCGCAGAAATAGAGAACCAAATAAATGAGAACACTATCCAAGAAAGTGAAAGAAGCTCAACCTGATGTTGAGAAAATTCATAAAGTGAGCCATCCTAGAGATAGTAACAACGTCCTTGAAGTGATCCATCCTGAAGATAATAACCCCAGCAAATATTTGTACATTGGAAAGTCGGAATGCCTAGATTCCATCGTTATAGGAAATCATGAGGAGTTAGAAGAAATTAATAAAGAAATATCCCTAAGTGATTTAGGAGAGTTGTATAAGAGAAAGATTACAATTGTCAACATATATTTTACCTCAAAATTTCTTTAGTTGGATCTAGAACCAAATTACATGGCAGAGCGCTATAAGCGCTTTAGATCAAATAGAAAAAAGTAATTGAGGCATAATTGCGCTCACTTAATAAGAGGAAAGTATTTGATCATATTGACCAAACACTCCTAAAGTGTTCCCTAAAGGATCAAAATAGGTTTTTATCCAAAAGAGAAATAAAAATAACCAGATAATGAGATATAAAGCGAGGCTTGTAGCACAAGGGCTTACTTAGAGGCCCGACATTGATTACGATGAAATTTACTCTCCTTTAATGAGTGGAATAAATTTCTGATACTTGATATCAATGGCAGCTAGCTTAAACTTATCAATGCAGTTGATGCATGTAATGACCGCATATTTATATGGGTTACTAGATATGGACATTTATATGAGAGTGTCGGGAACCGAATATGCAAATTTGGACCCTCTGTGTAAATCGCACTAGTCCAGGATCACGCTAGTGCACACAGGCTCAACATAGATGAATATCACAATCATACGCAGCGGAATATAATAAAAGACATCATTATCAAGTATATCCTATTGACTGACCTTATGATCGACCTTACATGAATACGCCTCACAGGGCTAAACTATAGTAAATAACTATAGCAATAAGAAAACGTAGACAACCCATCAGTATACCATAGGCAATTGACAAGGCTCGCACCTTAAACATTCGTCTCTTCTAGATACTCCTCCAAAGCTAGTGTAAACTCCTCCTTAACTAGTGATGTTGTGGCAAAAGTGAGTATATAAAGCACTCAACAAGTTGTTTACAGAATGCAACTCTAGCCATACTATATGCATGGCATATTCCAAATGAATGGCTAACATGGCTATTTTGCAGTAAATCAGCATTTATAAAAGAATGCAATAACTAGATTGAAATGACAGTAAAACAAATAATACTAAATAATAACTTTTAGCATTTCTTAAGTAAACATCGCACCCAGCCCTAACATATTCCAAACTTCCACCGGCACCCAGCTTTCCCATCCAAGTTTTCATTTTATAAAATCTATTCGTTGACTGTAATTCTCGAGCATTGCTCAATACCGCAAGCACGGCTATCTGAATAGATTTTATACTCTGCAGAGGTTATGCGCTTTACCCATAAGACATGATTGTCACTTGTTGCCATGCAATTAACACACTTCTTTTGGTGTATCGATAGACAGATCACGACAAAGCTTTTATAAAGCTCTGTCTTAACCCAATACTACCCGCTAAGATTTCAACACTGAAGGGACTAGTTACCACAATCAAGAACCCCCTCTTGCACCATGTGAGTTTACCCATATAGTAAGGACTCGTTACGGAACAACACATGTTACCACAACTCAGCATCATCGTGTGACAACACATGACACACTAATTCCATAAACTGGTTCCATATTCCATTAGTCAAGATTAACTTTGATACTTCAAAAGACATGTCTCATACGTGGCACGGCTAAGCAAACTACGTACGATCTAACCATCCCATGTTGATCTCTAATAGCAACCAACTAGTAAGAAACCATTCTTTGGTGACAATAATCATGGCATACAAATGACAATGTAGGTATAATCCAATTGGGTAGATTAACTAGATCCCAAACTATTTTGAAAGCAATTCTACATATAAAATAACATGCATAATTTAAATCAACACAGCAATGTTGCAAAACTTAGTTCAACATGATCAAAGCATAATTTGCCTTAGAAAAATTCTTGTTCCTACTCTGGACCTTACTCTTGAGTCAATGGTTCAGCCTCGGATGCTCCGAGCACTTCAACGTCTATGCGAATCAAGAAAGAATTAAAATAAAAACCAAAACTAGAGAGCAAACAAATTCTAAAAATAAAATAAAATTCAACATTAAATAGATCTCAATTTTACAAATTTTTAGAAATTTGAATTTCCCCAATCAGAGCTCGTATGAAGAAGAACGGACTCCCAAAAAAATTGATAAATAGGAAAAATAAGAAAATATGAAATAATCAATTTCCCAATATATTTTTATATTAAAAACGAGATTATTGCATCATTTGACATCAGCATCGAATTAGACCAATCACACGTTGATGCGTGGCACCGGTCTATGGACGCGATCCACCAGACCATGCCGGTCTACCGTGGACTTGGTCCACAAGCATTTGACCGTCGGTAAGTTGACGCACGCATGACGGCATGGGGATGACAACAGTGAGCACACGTGGCACGATCTAGCAATTGACGCGTGGCGAGATCTCACCCGCATGTTCTAGATCGGACAGCCAGAACACGGCAGCGATGGTTGATGGCGACGCAAGGCTAGGACACATGGCACATGAACATGGCGTCGATGTGGGGCGATCTGATCTACATGTTTTAGATTGAACAGTAGAGACGGCGGTGCGGAACGGCGAGGTGCTTACCGGTGCTAAGGAAGACGATGCTCAAAATGGCGAAACGGCGACTTTCCAGTGACCAAAGACAGTGGATCCAAAGCGGCTCAACGCAGGGGTACGAAACTGGTGTCATGGCGACAGAAGAAGCTCAACGGTGGTGAGATCTAAAGAAAACCGACGGCGGTGCGGCAAAGAACAACGATGAGCTTTCCTGCGAAGATGACGGCGGCTCGGGATACGTTATTGAAAGGACAGGGGATGTCGCCTAGAGGGGGGTGAATAAGCGAATTAAAAACTTTGTAACTAAATGCAGCGGAATAAAAAATTTGCAGCTAAATAAAATCTCCCGAGGGTCTAAGTCCGGAGTGTCCGGGATTTTTATCCGGATACTCCGAAATGTCCGGATCGTCGGGTTCAGAGTCCGGATACTCCGGATTGGATCCGAGGGACTCGACCGAGTGTCCGGACTTATCTCCGGATACTCCGAAATGTCCAGACTATCCAGGTTCAGAAGTCCGGATACTCCGGATTTAAGACCTCGAAATGAGATTTTAAATCCTGCAATTTTTCAACAATCTACTTGAATACAAAAGATCTAAATGCTATCAGTGCACTGGGATGATGTAGATCTAGAGCCAAACACAACAAGAGAGTAGATCGGGCAATTTCAAGATTCAAAACAAATACTAAAGCAAGAGTAAGAAGCAAACTTAGAGACGATGATTTTTCACCAAGTTCGGATCCTTGAGGGGATCCTACGTCTCCGCTGAGGCGGCTCACCACACTTGAGCCGGGTCTCTTTCAACCCTCTTCCTCCCGGTGTTGCACAAATGCACTCGCCGGTCTTCACTCCTTTGATTCCTTCCCTTACGGAGGCGGAACCGGCCTTCACAAACTTCCCACGACCAACCACACAAAGCTCTGGTGGCTCGTAGGCGACCTCCTAACCGTCTAGGAGTCCTCAACCTCCAAGAGTAACAAATGCTCACGAAGAACAAGCTTGGAGATGAAATCAAGTACTCAAACAACTCAAAACTCACTCAACCTAGCACCTCACTCCTCAAACTCTTCCCAACCCTTCTCACCAAGGGGATCACTTAGATCTAAGGGTAAAGAGGTGTTTTGGGGGTTCAAGAACAAGGGTATAGCACCTCTAATCAATGGGATCATAGCCTCTTTGAAGTGAGGAAGAAGGGCGCTTTAAATAGAGGTCCCAAAAAAACTAGCCGTTGGAGACGGCTAAACACAACCCGGAGACTCCGGAAAAAACCCCGGATACTCCGGACTATCTGAGAGCAGCCATCAAGGGTGTCAACCCGGAATGTCCGGACCAAATGTCCGGATACTCCGGATTGCACTGAGCAGCCCGACGAAAACGAGCATAACTTTTGACTCCGGACTCCGATTACATTGATTTTGGACTCTACCGAAAGCTAAGAACGAGGGCTTCACAACTAACAAGGTCTCACTACCCAAATCTCAAAAGATAAATACAGATTTCACAAAGAATCCATGGGAGACCTACAACCCTCACTTTCCGGCACCACCAACACCACTCTCTTTCTAAGATTCACAAGGATGGATCACTTGAGCACTTACACATCTAAAAGTCATTCGACATCGCATCCCTCTTAATAGTACGGCAATCCTTAGACTCAAAATAAATCAAAGATAATATAAGTCTAGAAATAGTCACTTGCCGTCTTCTTTCTTAATGCCGATGCATGAAGACTTTCACCATATAATTGATGACATCTTCGCCTTGTCCAACTCGATTCGATTCACCTCATGAGACTCTCATCCTATCAACCTTGACTTGATCCTCTCTGACGATCTCCACGCCAAGTCGATCTTGACTTAGTCCTCAACTCTTGGTGACACCGCCGTCTTGTTGACCTCGGCTTAACATCCTCCTCCAAGATACCTTGGTCATCATACACATACGGGACCTAATTCTTTCCAAACTACTCATGAAAGACATTAGTCCCAAAAGCTCAATAGATATGAATAAATTGATATTTGTGAGCAGTTGATTTCAACAAGTGTTTCATATAAAAAAGCACAATATAAATGGAAACACTTGACATAAGAAATGTTCTCTACTAAGTACATCATGATGAATATGTAATTGATCTATATGCACTAGAGAGATAATTGCCAATATGATGAATCAATTAAATCATGGCAAGGATCACAGTCTTTACTTAAATGAAGCACCTGATAGAATATACACGAATTGTACATGTGCAAATAATGTTTGGAATAAGAGTAAATATGTGATCCAACACTAGATTAAACTTCACTAAGAGAATTGCATGAGAAGGTATACAACTAAAACATGCATGCACCAAGTCAATCTATAGCAATACGAAGGTTAACTCTAGTTAATACATGCATACTAAAAACAAAGCACATAATGAACTCAAATGAATATATATGCACAAATAAATATGACATGAACCAATGTGCATATATATAATCAACATGCCACTTGGAGTTCACCATGCATTTGCACGAAAGGAATGCAATAACAAATATAGAATAGATACCAAAATTGCATACCTTATCTTTGCTTAACCATCCCACTTGATTTTCCTCTAAATAGATGAGAATGATACTCAACTAGGCAATAACAAGTTAGTCTCATACCAATATAATCATATTAGAGGTTTGTCATTTGTTAAGCACTAAGTTAAGCATTTACTTAATTACATAGATTGTCATTATATGCGTTTGTCATTAATCACCAAAATAACATAAGTGCCTAGATGCACTTTCAATCTCCCCCTTTTTGGTGATTTATGACAAACCTATTATCAATTCCACCAAATGACAATATTAAGATATTTAGCATTAAAACAAGCATGAAGAAACAATAAAAGATCATACTTACAAACCATCCCTTTTTGTCAATCGATTAGGGGATAATTGATAAATCCATAAATTCTCCCCCTTTTGTCATTAATCCCAAAAAGGTGCTTAGCTGTTCTCCCCTTTGATTGCACACTCGATAAAAAGATTAGGGAGAAGAAAAAATAAATAAAAATAAGGAGCTAGTAATAGGACAATAATATTAAGCTCCCCCTAAATCTTGGCAAGATATGATACCAATTATTTTCAAGATTTAGGTAATAGATTCTTCTAATTATACAAAGTTAAAGTAGTCATGATTCATAGGATATAAGTGATGCTTAAACATGACACACGAATATGATTTCACTTGGAGAAGATTTATTCTTTAAACATCAAGATCATATAGCAAACTTATATAATTTAAATACATGCTCATGATCAAATTAAATTCTAACAATCAAGATCATATAAAGAAGGTTACATAAGAAGGAATTGCATATATGATCACAAGATGTATACAAGATCATGAATCAAAATTGTATAAGTAAGATGCACTTTCATGATCAAGAATTTCATAAACTTATCAAGGGTATACCTCTTTGCAATGTGTCACCCATATGTACCTTTTTCTTCTTGATAATGCCAAATGCAAGTCAGATGACACTTCAATACAATTTAGGATTAGAGGATACCTCTCGAAGTATACCAATTAATGATACCAATTGAAAGATACAACACCATTTAGAATGACACAATTTAGCATAATGGTGTGCACAGACATTATTGAATATGGTCAAAAAAGAAACACGTCCCTTTGTCGATTCTTGTCCACCGTATGTTCGAATCGGTCATGATCACCACGCCCGGCCTTAGATCCCTCGGACTATGGAGCTCCTCTCCATTTCCTTCATCCCACCGTCGAAGATGACCCCTTTTCCAATACCTTGAACATCAATAGACAAGCACACGATTTCTGGGAACAAATATCTTTTAATTTGACCCAAGTTAGTTTGATAATGTCTAAGTACAACATGCATGATATATATGATATACAAGACAATACTCTTTGCATGCAAATAAATTCAAGATATCAATTAAATATTTTATTACACCACTTTACAATGAAAATATTTGAAACTCATTCAAATTTGATCTTGACATCCACTTGTAAGAGAGACAATGGGTAAAACACATTCAAACTCACTCTTGAGCTTACAAGGGAAATTTTCTCTTTTCCATAATAAACTCCGAGTTATGCAAGAGAAGAAACATTTTGAGGCTAAGTTACAATTAAATCCAATTTCCAGAATAACTTAGCCAAAAGATGCACTTTTATTGGAATGAAAACTTAAATTGATATACTCCATTTTCAAGCTTGGAGCAATGAATAAGTTCACTTAGTTTTCATTTTGAAAGGTTTGCCAAGATTCCAATTTAAAACTCTCAAAGTCTCAACAGACGCAATAGCAGCACAAAATTGATTATAGCTTTTAAACCATTGCTCAAATGCAAAAATCATCAACGCGGAACAGATCCGTCTCGAAATTCTCTTCGAGGGCTATGAAGACCGAACATTCATTTGAGCAAAGGAAAAACCCCAAAGAATGGGATAATCAAGAGATTGCAAGAAAGTATAGATTGCAATTTAAGTATTTGGTCCGAGGAGTACAACCCGGATACTCCGGTGTTTTTGATTAGGAGTGTCCGGATAATCTGGATACTCCGGATAGATCAACCGGATACTCCGGGTTGTTCAGCTTCATCCCCAAAAACTTGAAAATAGTGAATGCTGAACCGAAGGTTTCGGGAAAAGAAATCTCGCTTTAAAATGGTCCTGAGGATGAAAACAACAGAAAATGAGCTCCCGAATAATTTTAGATGAATCATGGAGCAATAAATTGAGTTAACTTAGTTTTCATCACAAGTAAATACTCAAATCATCTTAAAGGTATGCAAGATTTCAAAAGTATAATATGCTGAAAAATTCAGTTTTAACATTCCATTTAAGCTTTTTGACAGGGTTGAAAGAAGGTTCAAACAAGGTTCATAAATTTTGAAAAAATTAGACAATGAAGTCCAAATATAGAGGATCAAAATATGTTATAATACTCTCATCTGATTATGAACCCATTTGGAGATACAAAAATCACAAATCAGCCCCACAATCAGCTTAAACCTGAAATTTCAGCAAACTAAACATTTTGAATTTGGGTCAAATCTTGATCAAATGAAGTCCAATAGCCACGAGATTTTGCATAAATGTTCCATGGACATACAATAGACTTCTCCAAAAAGAATTTCTCAAATATCACCCTCCAATCAAAAATTAGATCAAAATGGGCATTGGAGGTTTGATTTTGACACTAAGTCAAAAGAAGTCAACATTCTTGCAAATGAGTTCAAATAAATTTGAAAATTTTCAGATATGAACTCCATATTCAAGAGATGGTTTTCCAACAAAAATTTTAAATAAATAAATTTCACTTTGAGAAATGTGGTGAAATTTGCATTTGAAACACATAAAGGATAAAAATCTTCATCAATTCCTCAAAAGGGCAACCAAATGAGTTTTGAATGGAAATATGCACTTATGTGGCTTCATATGAGTTAGAGAGATGTTTATAAGCCTATTTGCATAATCAAATCCATTCAAATCGTAAAATCCAACTAAATGCGAGAGTATGCCAAATAAGATCAAAAGAGAGAAAAAGCCATAACTATTTCAAATTAAGTTGAAATTATTTGAAATTGCGCAAAAACATTCTTTAGACTCCCAAGAAACGTTTCCAAAAAGAATTTTCCAAAAAAGAGTCTCCAATCAAAAGATATGCCAAATTTTGCTTTGTAGGCATAATTTTTACTCAAAGAGAAGAAAAGTCAAAAAAAATTCAAATTGATTCCAAATGGTTTGAAACTTTCCAGAAATAAACATTGGACTATTTAGAAGATTTCCCAAGAATAATTTCATTAAAAGGAATTTTTGTTCAAAAGATATGACAAAATGCACTTTGTAGGTTTGAAAAGAAATTGAATTTTCACCAAATGCTCAAAATGCATTCCGGATTGAAATTTATGGAGATTTGAACTTTCATATCTTTGTATGAGTAAGAAATACCATTTCAATCCAAGATATACAAAGAAATCCAATTCAAATAGCGAAATCCACAAAATGCAACAACGGATCATTTTGGGTCAAATGGATGATTTTGGCCAAATTCAAATGGCTATAACTTTTGAACGGTTGGTCGTTTGGAAAAACTTTGAACTAGAGAAATCCTTAAAATGACCAACCCTATGAGTTTTGTATTGACCACTTTTCAAAAACTCAATAGATTTTAACTTATAAAAATATTTCATTTAATTCAAAAACAAGATCATGTAAAATCCATTTGAGGCCAAAGTTTGACTTTTAGCTTCTAGCCATGGGTTAGATACTTGAAAACATTTTAAATGCATTTGAAAACATTTTAGAAGACTATTTTCATAAGATTTTGCATTTCAAACAAATATTTTGCTTTTATCCCTTTTTGAAGCAAGTTAAATAGGAAATAGTTTTTCATAAAAAGCCTCAAAATACAACTCAATTTGGATTTCATGCAATTTCAATTTCCATGGCTTAGAATTGATTATCAAGATGGTTTCTAGCCAACATTTATAATGAAATCCAACTTGAATGCTAAGATTTGAGCAATATGCTTAAATAAGCTATTTTAGTTCAAACCAAAAATTTTGGCCAATTTTGATTTCAATATAGAATTTTCATTTTAAAAGCTTGTAAAACATTTGAAATACATATTAGAATACTTTTACAAAGCTTTTTACAATTTTGGACCTTTTAAATATAAGATTTGACTTTTGACCAAAATGGTCCTTTTGAAATAGCTATTTGTAAAACAAAGCCAAATATTTCAACACAAGATTCAAATGAAGAATAAGATGAGATATAGAGATTTGAATTTTGCGTATGAGTCTAAGATACCATTTTGAACCAAGATACTACACAAGATCCGGTCCAAACGGAGAAACTCACTAAGTGCAATAATATGACTATTATGGGTCAATTATAGTTTTTCAACGAGTTTCAAAATCAAATAACTTTCGCTAGGTTGGTCTTTTGAAAGTCTTTTGAACACAAGAATTGTTAAGAATGACCAACTCTAGGATTTTCGTTTTGGAATTACTTTCAAATTCATTTTACATTTAATTCTATGAAAATTATAAGTTTAAATCCAAAACAAGATACTACTATCTAGATTTTGATCATGAAACTCATTTTCTTTTCAAAATAGATTTTGTGAAGCCAAAACCTTTGAAAAACGTTTCAAATATATTTGTATACATTTTGCAACTAGTTTTTCACAAGAATACTAATAGTATACAAAATTTTGACTTTTGGCTAAATGGCTTGATTTTGAAAATATATATTTGCACTTATATAAATATGGGCACATGTAGGGATGTAATATACATGGTTATGATTTAGCACTCCCCGTCAATGTGCCACTATCCCAAACTTACTCAAGATTACAATCAAAACAACTAATAAGCATGAGCAAGCATATAACAAGCAATCTAAATTGATTTTCATGAATAATGCAATATAACCTACACAAGGCTATAAGCTAAATAGTAATCAAATTAGATACTTGTTACCCGAGATGACATTGGCTCAAGATTGAAGTGATCATCCTCATGCTTGGCTCCATTTTGCAAATGATTAAGTCATCTTCTCCTTTTGAAGAAGCCAAACATCCAATCCATCTCATATTGCCTAAAAATCTTTTAGGCGGTTTTTGATACCCAATCCTTGTTGGGTCCAACAATGTTAGTCACAATAGATTTTGGAACCAAAATGGTCCTAATTTGGATATTATTGAATTGACTAACATAATTAGAAATAGGTTTGCAATAATTATTCCTCCTAGGCAAATGATTGGCATTTTTATGAAAAGGCTTAGGAGGGCAATGATATTTTGCAAAACCATTTCTAGTTTGATCTCTTCTAAGCATATGATAATTGAAATTATGCATATGATAATTGAAATTATGCATTGGCTTAGAGGATCTAGCAAATCTAGCAAATGGTTTGCTATTGTTATTTTTCCTAAGCACATGATCAACATGATTTTTCTTGGTCTTAGGAAGTCTAGCATTTTGAGCAAACACATTTCTAGAGTCATTTCTCCTAAGCAATTGAATATCATAATTTTGCAAATACTTGGGAGAATCGACAAACTTGGCAAGCACATTGCCATTTTGTCCTTCCTAAGCAAATAATGATCATTGACAATAATAGGCTTAGGAGTAATACCTTTGGGACAATCCTTACCGATGTGTCCTTTTTTCCGACAATTGTAGCAAGTAGGCTTTGAGCGTCTCTTTTTCTTGACTTGCTCTTTGTCGGTTTGCCCCATTGTTGATGGTTGTGGCTTGATCTCCACTTTATTAAGGTACACGGAGGAGAAGTGTCCCTTCTTGTTGCAAGGAAAGCACTTGATAGTCTTCGTTTGACTTGCATTGTGCCTCATCTTGCTAGTCTCCCTCTTGGAGATGTAGCCGAGTCATCGCTTATCTTGAGGCGCCCTTGGCTTGCTCAAGATCTCGTCGAGAACGGCTTTTCCCTTTACGCACTTCTTCAAGTCATTTTCTAATCTAATGACTTTGGCCTTGAGCTCATTGTTTTCCTCTACAAGATTAGTCTCAATATTCATAGAGGAAGTGGAAACATTTGAATTTGAGCAACAAGGTAAATCATTGCAAGAGGTGGATATGTCAAATTTTGATGAAACATTAGGATTAACATTTAAGCAAGACATTTCATCAATCAAATCACATGAGATTCCTATGTCCACCTTAGGCTTATGAGTTTCTTTGAGAAGGAGGGATTCATGATTTTCTTGAAGCATATTATAATCATTTTGAAGTGATTCATGTTCAAGCTTCAAAATTTTATATTTCTTTTTCTCCTTTCCAAGACATTTATTGAGCTCCTCAAGCAAATTCATAATTTCATTATAAGTGAGCTCATCATCGTCATCATCGTCACTTACCTCATTCTTACCTTTCGCCATGAAGCAACGGATTTGTGATGGAAGATCATCTTCATCGTCACTTGAGGCGGAGGTTGAGGTTGATGGAGATGTCGGTTCTTCATCACTTGAGCTTGAGGTGGAGCTTGATGTTTCATCTCCCGACATCTCTTCCTTAGTGCAATCCTCAATAGAAGTGGATGATTCAAATAGTTCTTGAAGCTTTATCCACATTTCATGAGCGCTCTTGAGATTGCATATTCTATCAAAAATTTCATCGCTCACAACACAAAATAAAACATTAGTAGCTTGAGCGTCGAGATGTAGGCATTTCCTTTCTCCTTCAGTTGGAGCAACTTCATTCAATGGAGAGGAAAAGCCGACATCTACGATCCACCATATTTGGGGGCTCATGGATTTAAAATGAGAAGTCATAATTAATTTCCATGAAGCATAATTTGTGCCATCTAGCACAAGTGGATTATGTGAGTGCTCTAATCATCTAGTCGACATCCTTTACTATCTAGACGGTTAAGTCTAATAAAAAGAGAGACCTTGCTCTAATACCAATTGAAAGGACAGGGGATGTCGCCTAGAGGGGGGGTGAATAAGCGAATTAAAAACTTTGTAACTAAATGCAGCGGAATAAAAAATTTGCAGCTAAATAAAATCTCCCGAGGGTCTAAGTCCGGAGTGTCCGGGATTTTTATCCGGATACTCCGAAATGTCCGGACTGTCCGGGTTCAGGAGTCCGGATACTCCGGATTGGATCCGAGGGACTCAGACCGGAGTGTCCGGGACTTATCTCCGGATACTCCGAAATGTCCAGACTATCCAGGTTCAGAAGTCCGGATACTCCGGATTTAAGACCTCGAAATGAGATTTTAAATCCCTGCAATTTTTCAACAATCTACTTGAATACAAAAGATCTAAATGCTATCAGGTACCTGGGGATGATGTAGATCTAGAGCCAAAACACAACAAGAGAGTAGATCGGGCAATTTCAAGATTCAAAAACAAATACTAAAGCAAGAGTAAGAAGCAAACTTAGAGACGATGATTCTCCAAGAGTAACAAATGCTCACGAAGAACAAGCTTGGAGATGAAATCAAGTGCTCAAACAACTCAAAACTCACTCAACCTAGCACCTCACTCCTCAAACTCTTCCCAACCCTTCTCACCAAGGGGATCACTTAGATCTAAGGGTAAAGAGGTGTTTTGGGGGTTCAAGAACAAGGGTATAGCACCTCTAATCAATGGGATCATAGCCTCTTTGAAGTGAGGAAGAAGGGCGCTTTAAATAGAGGTCCCAAAAAAACTAGCCGTTGGAAACGGCTGTACACAACCCGGAGACTCCGGAAAAAACCCCAGATACTCCGGACTATCTGAGAGCAGCCATCGAGGGTGTCAACCCGGAATGTCCGGACCAAATGTCCGGATACTCCGGATTGCACTGAGCAGCCCGACGAAAACGAGCATAACTTTTGACTCCGGACTCCGATTACATTGATTTTGGACTCTACCGAAAGCTAAGAACGAGGGCTTCACAACTAACAAGGTCTCACTACCCAAATCTCAAAAGATAAATACAGATTTCACAAAGAATCCATGGGAGACCTACAACCCTCACTTTTCGGCACCACCAACACCACTCTCTTTCTAAGATTCACAAGGATGGATCACTTGAGCACTTGACACATCTAAAAGTCATTCGACATCGCATCCCTCTTAATAGTACGGCAATCCTTAGACTCAAAATAAATCAAAGATAATATAAGTCTAGAAATAGTCACTTGCCGTCTTCTTTCTTAATGCCGATGCATGAAGACTTTCACCATATAATTGATGACATCTTCGCCTTGTCCAACTCGATTCTATTCACCTCATGAGACTCTCGTCCTATCAACCTTGACTTGATCCTCTCTGACGATCTCCACGCCAAGTCGATCTTGACTTAGTCCTCAACTCTTGGTGACACCGCCGTCTTGTTGACCTCGGCTTAACATCCTCCTCCAAGATACCTTGGTCATCATACACATACGGGACCTAATTCTTTCCAAACTACTCATGAAAGACATTAGTCCCAAAAGCTCAATAGATATGAATAAATTGATATTTGTGAGCAGTTGATTTCAACAAGTGTTTCATATAAAAAAGCACAATATAAATGGAAACACTTGACATAAGAAATGTTCTCTACTAAGTACATCATGATGAATATGTAATTGATCTATATGCACTAGAGAGATAATTGCCAATATGATGAATCAATTAAATCATGGCAAGGATCACAGTCTTTACTTAAATGAAGCACCTGATAGAATATACACGAATTGTACATGTGCAAATAATGTTTGGAATAAGAGTAAATATGTGATCCAACACTAGATTAAACTTCACTAAGAGAATTGCATGAGAAGGTATACAACTAAAACATGCATGCACCAAGTCAATCTATAGCAATACGAAGGTTAACTCTAGTTAATACATGCATACTAAAAACAAAGCACATAATGAACTCAAATGAATATATATGCACAAATAAATATGACATGAACCAATGTGCATATATATAATCAACATGCCACTTGGAGTTCACTATGCATTTGCACGAAAGGAATGCAATAACAAATATAGAATAGATACCAAAATTGCATACCTTATCTTTGCTTAACCATCCCACTTGATTTTCCTCTAAATAGATGAGACTGATACTCAACTAGGCAATAACAAGTTAGTCTCATACCAATATAATCATATTAGAGGTTTGTCATTTGTTAAGCACTAAGTTAAGCATTTACTTAATTACATAGATTGTCATTATATGCGTTTATCATTAATCACCAAAATAACATAAGTGCCTAGATGCACTTTCAGTTATCTTGCTTAAATGATGTGCCTTGGAATGGAGAACATGGCACGGGGGTCCTCAGGCTTATAAAGGCCCTCGGCTTCTATGCACGAGGCGGAAACCAGGGCGAACTGCGCGGCGGCGACACATTTTGGTTAGGATACAGCGAGTGATGTGGTGCAATCATGACCAATCACACAACGTCGATTCGATAGCTCACGCGCAAGGTCGACGTGGATGAATCTTAATCGCTCGATCGTGAAGCGACGACCAGTGATCTTGGGTTAGGGTTGCAGCGGCTGCGACGACTAACCGTCAATAAATGCATGTATCACCACAAAGAAGCACAAGCCCAGTTTGATATTTAGCATTGTAGGGGTCAAACAGATAGCCAACATCTGTATATCCCAGCATGGTTGAGACTTGGTCCTTTCGGTAAAATAAGCCAAGATCTTATGTACCTTGAAAGTATCTGAGTAAAGTCTTGATACTAGCCCAATGCCTTCTGGTTGGTTTGCACTGTATCTAGCTAGCAAATTTACTGCGAATGCAATATCGGGCCTATTGCAATTCATAAGATACATGAGTCCTATGACGCTTAAGTATGGAACTTCAAATCCTAAGACTTCATCATTTTCTATCCTCAGTCTGGATGGGTCTTTATCTACTTCAAAGAACTTACTACCAAGGATGAGATTTATTTATATTGAATTTTTCCAATACCTTGTTGGTATAGGTAGACTAGTGTACAAAAATTCCTTTAGGGAAATTCTCCAGCTTCAGGCCTAAGCAATATTTGATTTTACCCAAAACTTTCTTCTCAAACTCCATCATATGGTAAGAACTTGTTTCCTTTATGTCCTCCGTTGTTCCGAAGACTTTATGTCCTCTGTGGTTCTGAAGATATTCAGATCATTCACATTAATTGAGATGATACAGAATCTATTATGGGATATCTTTATGAACACATAGGAACAATCATCATTATTGGAGTAACTCTTCTTTAGGAGGAATCCACTATGTCGGTTGTACTACATTCTCTCAGACTATTTTGATCCATATAGCGATCTCTGCAATTTGACACTATACATGTTGTGATTACTTTTATTACGATCCGGAATTTTGACTCCTTTAGGGACTTTTATAAATATCCATATCCAGTGACCCATATAAATATGTAGTCATTACATCCATCAATTGCATTGTCAAGTTCTGACGAATACTAATAAAAAGGATACCCCAACAGCCCGAAGCGACGAGCCAGCGGCCTCAAGCATATCTCCAGCCCAACAGGCCGCGCCCGGCCCGCCGCCGACCGAATCGCCTGCGAGACCGCGCAAGGCATCCGCTCCCGACCGGCCAGGGGAAGCGAATCCGACCAGACATAGCGCCCCGACCCCTCTTGGCGGGCGGGATCTCCGACTCCAACCAAACCAAGGTGACGAACGCCGAGTGCCGCGTGTCGTCCTCATCGCCTACCGCCACGCCCTCGAATAAGGTCAATCGAGCGACTATACAAGGGCGGTGGCTCCTTCCCAAGAAGATCCGTGATCGAGAAGACAAAGCTTCCATCCCCATCAATCACCACGATAAAGACGAAGACGCTCCCCCGAGGCAAAGCACCAATGTCACGCACTCGACGCCAAGATTCGCAAGGATCACAGAGGGCAAGTACGCTACTTCCGGAAATACCTAACCTCCCGACCACCAAGGCTACCAACCCAAAGATGGGCAAGACGGTGGCGACCGATCCACGTGATTTAAGGACCGGAGCTCCTAGCGTAGGTCACCTCGCTTCCTCCTAACTCGATGTAACCTGCCCTTCCTTTCAGATAAAAGGAGGCAGGGCTAAACGATTCGTGGGGCAACGAGCAAGAACAAGAAAGGAGAGAGCGCTATCAAACCCATCTCGCTAAGCCATTGGCATTCTCGCTTGTAAAACTTTGTGCATCATCCGTACCAAGAGTAATACAACACCACCACACACGAATCGAGTAGGGACCTTCACCAACCAAGATACATCTTGGACTCACGAGTCTAACCATTCGAGGAGTGGAACGCGACAATTTCTAGACTTACAAATTTACTTGCGGTGCTCCCAAAACGCCGGCGGTTGGCGCGCTGTAGGGACTTCGCGCCTTCATCACCATCTCCGGATTCCGCTTATCTCTCGATGGCATCCACCCATCGCGACGGCATGATCGCGCTGGGAACCGGATCCGCCGGCTCCTCGACTTCGCCACACCCCGACGGGAGGGCTCACGCTTCGTCCCGCCGTCTCGAAGACAGCGCCACGAGAGCTTGGCGCCCTCTCCGGCGACCGCTAAGCTCCGGCTTGGGCGCCCTGCAGCCCCGGCCGAACCCGAGGAGTGCTCCGCCGCGATCGGCGAAAACTCCAGAGGCCGGCGGGTGACCATGTCACCCCGTAGGCTCGCGATCGGTGGCGATGGCGGCTACATGCCAACCTCCGCCCACGAGTTCTTCGGAAGACTCTTCCACCACGGCCCAGCCCGACGCGAGTATCCCGGCCAGCGGCACTCGCGAGTGCAACGTGGCGGGCACACCGATTTGGTCGTAGCCACCGCGTTACGACGGTCCCCGTCCGCGCGACCGAGGCACGGAGGGGGAATGGGCCGCGAAGCGCTGGCCGAACGCGCCAGCTCGCCTACCGAGCTCCAACGGCAACGCTGAGAGCCGAGGAGCGGCGGTCGAAGCCGACCGGCCCGAGCCAACCCGAGCAGACGAGCCCGAGCCCGCGCAAGCCGGGCGACGCAGACGGCGCGCGCCAAGAGCACCACAAGTTGGGGCGTAATCCGGCGCCCCGCTTTTTCCCTCACGCGAGCCAAAACGTGGCCGCGGCCGCAATCCGCCCGAGGCCTTCCGGAGCCCGCAAACCCGGAGGCCGAGCTACCTACGAACCTTCGGGGGTGGTGGAGCGCGCCCGCAAAGACATGCAGCCTCGGCTTACCACACCGGCGCTACTTCCGCCATCGGCCTGCACCGCCACATGGAGCCGCACTGGAGCGCGCAAGACCGCACCCACCATGAACCACCCCAGCCTCACGCACCGCGTGCGCGCGCCTCGATAATGTTTACGACATCCGCGCCACCCTCGAGGCGCCAAGAAAGATGGCGGAGGACGCCGCCACTCACGTGTTGCGGATGGTGAGCGCCACTATCGCAGCCGAGCCCCGATGGTCCGGACCACGGGCTTTTTGCCAAGGGATCCGCCAGCGGATTTCGCCCGATTCCGGCGCCACCAACATTGCCAAGTACACCGGGCCACCAACCCTGTGTCGCTCAAGATTACCGGCTCGGTGGTCGGCCGGGGAGCGGCAGATGATCTCTTCATCATCCAATACCTCCCATCTACTCGCGGACTCGGCCGAGTTCGGCTCGAGTACCGCCGCCAAAACTGCCAGAACTGGGCCGACTTGAAGAATCTCTTCGTCGGTAACTTCCGTGGCACTTATAAGCGCCCCGTAACTCCTGGGACTCGAAGGCTGCAAGCGGCAGCTCGGGAGACTCTCCGACTACATCCGAGGTTTTCCGCCAGGTCAACGAGCTCCCGACATCTCCGACGCCGATGTCGTGGGAGCCTTCATCTACGGCACCTCCGCAAGGCCTTGGTGCACAAGTCGGGCCGCCTCAAGCCCAGAGCACCAAGGAGCTCCTCGACATCGCCATTTCAACCACGCCCGGCGAGGAGGCCGAGGGGCTATTTCGAAGGAGGAAAGGCCCAGCAGAGCCCGGCGCCCAAACCGGTCTCCTCCCGACCGCCGACAAACAGGCGCACGGAAGCGATCCGTGAGACCAAGTGGTCGCCACGGCCGACCGCCTCGCTGCAAAAGAGGCGCCGACCGCCGTCGCCCGACCACTTCGAAATTGATGGACGCCCATGCCCGAACCATGGGTTCTCCGTCAAGCACAAGTACCGGATCGCAAGTCCCGAGGCGCTATCTCTAGCGTCCCCACCACGCCGCGAAGCAAAGGAAAGAAGCTCGCCGCGCCCCGCGAACGGCGGAGAAGAAGGCGACGACGAGTTCCCGAGCCCGACGGCCGCCTCATGATCTTCGGAGGACCGGCTTGCTACGCCGACAAGCGCCGACTCAAGCTCGCTATCGCGAGGTCCACACCGCCGCGGGCGCCCCCAATATCTTCGGTGGTCGGAGTTCCCGATCACCTTTGATCGGACCGATCACCCGATCGCGTCCCACAGCCGGGGAGGTACCCGCTGGTGGTCAGCCCCGTCGTCGGAACGAAGCGCCTCACGAAGGTGCTGATGGACGGGGGCAGCGGCCTTAACATCCTCTACGTTGAGACGTTCGACGCTATGGGGTCCCGCGCTCAAGCCTCCGCCAAGCAAGGCACCTTTCCATGGCGCCATCCCGCCAAGAAGCCCATCCGCCGGCAGTCGACCGCCCGCCACCTTCGGGAGCCGGAAACTTCCGCACCGAGACCCTCACCTTCGAGGTCGTGGATTTCCCGCGCCTACCACACCATCCTGGGAGGCCATGCTACGCAAAGTTCATGGCGATCCCCAGCTACGCCTACCTCAAGATGAAGATGCCCGACCGCATGGAGTCATTACCGCGGCATCGTCTTTCCAGCTTGCCTTCAATCTGCGCGGCGCGGCAATGCGAGCTTCGCCTCGGCGTCGTTGCCTCTGCGGAACTCAACAAGCTCGGGAGGAAGCCGCGAGTCCGTCCCTCAATCCAAAGAATCGGGGGGATCCTTCAAATCACGAGGACACGAGGAGGTCACGGTCGATCCTCGTGATCCGACCAAGACCGGCGGGTCGAGCCACGCCCCGCCAAATAGGAAAGCGCTCGCCGACTTCCTCCGCACTAACAAAGATGTCTTCGCATGGAGGTCCTCCGACATGCCGGCATTCCAAAGGAGGTCGCCGAGCACTCCTTGAGCGTCCGACTGTGCTCAAAGCCGCCGCTTTAACGCCGCGCCGCTCGACGAGGAAAGGCGCAGGTTATAGGAGGAGATCGCCAAACTCTTGGCGGCAGGGTTAAATAAAGAGGTGCGCCACCCCGAGTGGCTAGCCAACCTCAGACTTGTAAAAAAGAAGAACGGGCAATGGAGAATGTGTGTTGACTATACGAGTCTCAACAAAGCATGCCCCAAGGACCCATTCCCTTGCCTCGATCGACCAAGTCATCGACTCCACCTGGTGCGAGTCTCTTTCCTTCTCGGATGCCTACTCGGGCTACCACCGATTGGCGCTAAAGGAGTTCGACCACCGCGACTTCCTTCATCACTCCGTTCGGCTCGCTCGCTATGTCACAATGCCCTTCTACCAAGAACGCGGGCGCTACATATACCGATGTATGCAAACGTGCTTCAATGACCGATCGGCCGCAACGTTGAGGCGTATGTCGACGATATTGTCGTAAAGACCGTGAAGGTCGACGACCTTATCGCCGACCTAGAAGAGACTTTCGCGAACCTTCGACGGTTTCGCATAAAGCTCAACCCAGAAGTGCGTCTTCGGGTCCCCAAAGGAAAGCTCTTAGGCTTCATCGTCTCGAGCGAGGCATCGAGGCCAATCAGAGAAGATCTCGGCGATCGCAAGGATGGGCCCGGTCAAGAACCTCAAAGGGGTCCAGAGGTCGACGGATGCCCGCGGCTTTGAGCCGTTCGTGTCTCGCCGGCGAACGCACGCCGCTTCTACAGTCGCTCAAGAAATCCGACCGCTTCGCTTGACACCGAGGCTCAGAGGCCCTCACCCGCTTGAAGGCCTTCCTTCCTCGCCTCCGATCCGTCGCCCGGCACGGGTGAACGCCGCTCTCTACATCGCCGCCACTACTCAAGTCGTCGCGCGGCCCTCGTGGTGGAGCGGCGGAAGAAGGCCGTGAGCTCAAGGTACAACGGCGGTCTACTTCATCGATGAGGTACTTTTCGAGTCCAAGACTCGGCACCACAGTGCGTAGTTACTCCACGCGGTGCTCATCGCAAAGAGGAAACTCGCTCACTACTTCGATCAAGACGCCATCACCGTGGTGACCACGTCCCCACTAGGCGAGATCATCCACAATCGCGATGCCTCGTGAAGGATAGCCAAATGGGCGCCGAGCTTAGCGGCCATGGCATAATATACGCCCCTGACGGCGATCAAGTCGCAGGCTCGCCGACCGCCGCCGAGTGGACAAGCCTGTGCACCACCAGTGGTCGAAGACCCGAGCATTGGACAATGTACTTCGACGGTCTTACACCAAGAATGGCGCGCGCGCGAGTCGCCATCATCTCCCACTCGGGAACAAAGCTTCAATACGCCATTAGGTTGCTCTTCGACGCGACCAACAACATTGCCGAGCACGAGGCTCGCCAACGGTCTCCGGATCGCCGCCGACCTCGGTGCCCGCCGCCTCGCCCACGGGACTCCAAGCTTGTCGTCGACAAGTCATGAAGGTCGCGAGCCCCGAGACGCCCGCATGGCCGCAGATCGTCGAGAAGTACGCCGCCGAGGAGCGGTTCAAGGGTTTCGAGCTTCACCATAGCTACCGACGCTACAATGGCGAGGCCGATCACCGCCAATCTTGCCTCCAAAGAGAGCCCGTCCCGCCGGGATCTTCGTCTCCGACCTCCTGCCCATCGCCGGGTGGACTCGGCGGTGGCGGCCACCCGACCAATCCAAAGACGGCCGCCCCGACCGACGCGCGATCGGGCGTAGACTTGGCCGGATCGCCCGTGGTGTGCTAGCACTTGAGTCCGACCGAGGAGGCCCTACATCGACCGCTTGACGGACGGGTCACTTCCCGACCCGACCGAGGGCCGGCGCCTCGCCCGTGGCAAAATCCTTAAATCTGATCGGCCTGCACCTCTACAAAGGAGTCCTCCGGTCCTCCAAAATGTATCTTGACCGACCAAGGAAAACAATACTGGACGACATACACGCTGGAGTCTGCGGTCACCACGCAAGACCCGATCTCTTGTGGAAAGGCCTTTCGACAAGGTTTCTCTTGGCCAACCGTGGTCGACGCCGAGCATATCGTGACGACCGCGAAGGATGCCGTTCTTTGCTCGCAGACGATCCGCCAAATTTCCAAGCTTTCTGAGACGATCCCCATCACGTGGCCTTTTGCCGTCTGGGACTCGATTTGGTCGGCCTTTCAGAAAGCGCCCGAGGCTTCACCCACCGCTCGTCGCGGTAGATAAGTTCACCAAGTGGATAGAGGCCAAGCCGGTCGTGAGCGCCACGTCGGTACAAGCGCCATCTTCTTCCGCGACATCGCTTTTAGGTTTGGAGTCCCAAACTCCATCATCACCGCCAACGGAACACAGTTCACGGGAAGGAATTTCTCGAGTTCGTGGACGACTTCAACATCCGTGTCGATTGGGCGCGAGAGCCCATCCGCGGACTAACGGCCGTGTCGGCGCACTAACGGCATGATCCTTCAAGGACTCAAGCCGCGGATCTTCATCGGCTCAAGCATTTCGCAGGTATTTGGTAGCCGAGCCGCCTCCGCCCTCTGAGTCTGCGGACCACGCCGACCGGGCGACCGGGTTCACACCCTTCTTTATGGTGTTGGCACCGCCGCTTTTGCCCATCGACCGAATACGGCTCCCGAGATTGCAAGCCTTCGATGAGGCTCGGGGCTCGCCGCAACAAGACGCCATCGACCATTTCGACGAGGCGCGACGTGGCCGCCCCGCGGTCGGCCGATATCAACAAGCCTCGCGCCGCTACCACACCGCCAAGTTCGAGGACGATCCTTCGGTATTGGCGACTTGGTTCGCGTCGTCCGGACAACCAAAGATAAGCACTGGTGCCGACGCCAGGAGGGTCCTTTCACCGTCGTGGAAGTTCTCCGACCGCACCTTTCGACTAAGGACGCCGATGGTCGATCCTCCTAATGCCCGAACATTGAAAAGTTAAGGCGATTCTATCCCTAAGCTCTTTTCTTTTTCTGGTATAAGTCTTTGCCTTTCTCCCAACCGAGCACCGGTCGCCACGTGACGACTCGGGGTCGCCCGTGGCGCCCGCTCGTGCCGCTCCGGATGGTGTGCGTGCGGTCGGTGACCCACCGACCACGAGGTCTATCCCGAGCGGTAACCCTCTCGACCGAGTGCTACGGCCACGCCACCGGCTATGGTTGCCCAAGAGCACTCCGCGGAAGAAGGAAGCACCGAGTGGGATGACCCATCGTCGATTGGGAACAATCTTCCCACACGAACTCGCTAACTCACGTACTCATGTGGGTCGGTGACCCGACTAGTCACGTAGTCTATCCCAAGCGGTAACCCTTCGACCCGAGCGCCACGGCCCACGCCCGGTGGCTATGGTTGCTAAGTAGCACTTTGCGGAAGAAGGAAGTGCCCGAGTGGAAAAACCCTTGGCCGATCGGGAACACTCCAACCCCATGAGTGCGCGTAATCACCGATAAACAAGACTCCTATCCTCTTGGCCTCTCAAATTGACCCGACCACGCATAAGCGACCCGTGGTCCTTGAGGCTATGGTCGGTCAAACCCAAACGCAAAGGAGAGCAAAGAGGCAAACCGAGCTTACAATTACTTACGATCACAACAGCCTTTGCAAAAAAAGGGGCTAACTTCTTTCTTCCTCTTCTTCCGGTGGCCGACCGCACGGAGGAGAGGACTCGCATCTTGAAGGTGACCTCGGGCGGGACGTGGTGGCGATCTCGAGCATGCGGCTCGACCAAGCTCGAACCCGCCGACCTCGTCGTCGGTCCGGTTCGGCGATGCCGCTTACTCACCACCGCGAGGTCGATGCCGTCGTGAGTACGAGATGGTGTTGACGGCGCCGATGAAGCTCAAGCGCGGCGCCGGTGGCCACCGCCTCTTCTACGGGTCCGCACTCGGGCGGCAAGGCAAGGGCACCGGCCCGCCCGGCTCAAGGATGCGGTCGCAGACTCCCGACCGCCTTGCGAGGGCCTCCACCGGCGCCATCTCGGCCCGACCGTCTCAAGAACCTTCAACGCCGCCGGCTCGGCCCCGCCACGATCGCCACGTCGCGGGCGTCCGGCCGCTTCTTCTGCGCTTCCACGGCGACGCCGATTCTTCGCCTCTGCAGATTGCGGAGATTTTGATAAGTTCGCCTGTGGGTCGCACCCCCAAACTTAATTGAAGAATTGAGACACTTACGGCGCGGAGTTGGTCGATTGCCGACTCCGACTTCGGCGCCAGATGAAGTCTTCACTCGGCGGCTCCTTACGGCGATCGCCGCTCGGGCGAACTTCGGGCGGCGTCCCCCGAGCCTTGTTCCACTCGGTCGCAGACGTGTTACTGCGTCTGCGCGATCCCTCCGTGGCAACGGCGGCATCCTTGGCCTCGATGACCTCCATCGGGAGGACTCGGCCCGCCACTTTCGCCTCAAAGCCTCGGCCCTAGGCGCCATCATGAAGGGCCTTTGTGGCCTCTTCAAATCCTTGGCGGATCACCACGCGCCCGACCGCCTAATGCCCGTGGCCTCTGGGCTAGGCGCACTCAAGGCGCACCGATCAGATTCTCCGCAGCGCACTGCCCGATCGCTTGAGCGCCGCAGAGCTCGACCGACGCACGGCGAGCCCGCAAGTCGCAAAAATGTGGACACTCCGTTAGTCGCGCGGAAGAACTATAAAAATGTGCAACGAATCGTAACTTTTTCTACCGACCTACAGGCGATCGGCCGACTCCCGACCATCATATCCGGTATACGGTGGAAGACTTCAGAGCAAGGGCCAGACCTTCACGGATCTGCCCTATCTCGGCTTCAGCGTCCAGCGCGCCTTGCCGAAGGGTGGCCCACTCGCTCTCCTCCGCCTCACCCATGATGCCCGACCGAATTACACCGTGGCGCGCGCCTCGCTCGCTCAGCGGGACGCCACCCGTCCAAAGCACCATGGGCAAGGGTGACGAGGTCACCCTTCAGAAATTCCCTCGGCGACCTGCGCCTGAGGGGCATCGGTCGGCACCTCCCCCTGGGACGAGGGGTCGGGCACCTCGCCGCCGGCCCGCCACGATCGGGCGCGATCACCGCGACGCCATTGTCTCATCCTCCAAACGACGATCACGTCGTCCGGAGGGTCCACGAGGAGGCGGAAGTTCTTCTTGGGCACGACCTCGGATGGGGCTCGTCCCCTCGGCGGCGCATCGCCCCGAACGCCGACGCCGCGACCTTCGCCGACCCAACCGGGTCACCAAATCACCGGCGCCGTTATTTTGCGGGGCCGATGTGGCACGCCCACGATCACCCCAAGATAGGCGCCGCGACGTTGCAAAGATTCAAGAGTCGCTCGGCGGCTTTGCCAAAAAAGAAAATGCTCCAAAAATAAAATAATAATACACTTACAAGGCGAAGGGCGCGTGGCACGCGCGCCTCTTTGCCGCCCCGCCATAAGGCAAGTCGGCCGGTCGCTTCCTGAAGCCACCTCCACCGAGACGCTGCGACGACCGCAAGCGCAAGATCACCCCACGGGGATCCGTGGCACAGGGCCCGTGATGCCGCCCCGGCCGAGTCCACGCTCGGGCCGCCGCCACGGCAGTCGTCGAAAACCCACCATAGGGGTGGCCGAGGCACTCCCATTGTCGCTGGAGGTTGTCCCCACGGCGGTGGTCTCGATACATCCTCGCCACAAGGCTTGCCGCGTGCGTTCCTTACTTTTCTTCCTCCTCCTTTCCTCCTTCCGCTTCTTGCGGAGGAGTCGACCTCTAGTCCTCGCCGGGCGGCCGCCGCTCTTATCCCCGGGAGCGGCGCTGGAAGACATCCCATGAGCCCCGAGAGGATGCAGGAATGTCGGCCAAAGTGCGAAGGACAAAGAAAAGAGAAGTAAAGGAATTTCACCGGCTTACAGATTCGGGAAAAAGCCGCCGAGAATGGCTCGGGTGGCCATCCGCGCCACGATGGCGCTCGCCAGAACGGCCGCCACCCGAGCCTCCACCTCAGACGCGCCGCTCGGGTTCGCCATCCTCGCCCGGTCGGACGGCCTCAAGATACGGAACAGGGGTGCGGTCAGTGCACAAGTGGTTGCACGCGCATCCCCATGAAGGCGCGCACAACCACGCCCCCGGTGAGCCCCGCCTCCTTTGAGCCCCGACCGCTCCACGATCGGGCCGGCTTGTTCTTCTCCTCTTTTGGCGCCCGGGCCCACCGTTCCTCCGCCATGGGAAGCTCTCCGGTGAAACGAGGGCGCTGTCGCCACGTTTGAACGTAGAGCCATTCGAACGCCACCCTTGTTAGACGAGGGCGCTTTACCTCGTGTACTCCATGCTCCGACCCGGCGGCCGAGGGCTGCCACCAGAGGGCGCCAGCGGCCCGACGCGGCTGTCCTTCGAGCCTTGCTCGAAGAAGTGCCTCCACAACGCCCAGCCGCGGCTCGATCCCCAAGAAGGCTTCGCACAGCGTGATGAAGATGGCGATGTGGAGGACCCCATTGGGGTTGAGATGGTGCACCTCCACCTTGTAATGAAACAATGCCCGGACGAGCGGGTGCAACGGCGAGCCAAAGCCGCGCCGAAGAACGAGGCGGGCACCACGATCTCGCTGCCATGCGCGCGGGGTGGTAGCCCGGTCGGCACCCTCCACCGGAAGGTCTGCGGCATGAGGAAGCCCTTCTTCACCAAGCCGAAGACGGCCGTCTTGCGCGGAGCACTCCGCCACGACATCTTCACAGGGAGACGATCGAAGGTGAGAAAGAAAGGTGGGGTTTTCTTTCCTTAGCTCTCTCGGTGCTCTTCTTGTTTTGAGGCGAGACAGAGAGGCAAGAAAGCGTGACCACCCAAAGCACCCAACGGGCGATGATAGAGGATTTAACGAACGCCGCGGCCAGCGGCGCCCGTCAAGCGGCGTCGCGACCACCTCGTCTGTCGCGCCACCGTAACTCGGTTTCCAATACCACTCCGCTTTTAATCCTGTCTTGTCAGCGTCAAGGGCCATAAAGACGCCGCCTCAACAACGTGTCCGTAACCTCTCGGTCTCGCCTTTAGGCCGAGCAGTTGCTCCGGCGCGCGAGAAGCCCATCTGGACCGCCGCGGCCCCAAGGCGGCAAAGCTTTGTGGTTTGCGCGAGGGCCCAGCCGAGGAGCCGTGGGTTCAAAAGGCCTACCCACCGGATGGGTATAAAGCCGCCCAAACAAAACTTGAGCAAGGGCGTGTATGAGGTGAGCCCCACGGTGGGCCCTTGGTTAGGTCTACCGACGGCCTAATCACCTCTACTCGCGTCCGAGACCATACTTCACACTCTCCGGGAGCTCATCAATGAGCGACACCACCGTGCTCTGGGTCGGCGGACGACCTAGAGTCCATACGGATTGAGTAGAAAGGTTTTTATGGGTCGCCCCACGCCAGGCCGGGACACCCTACTGGGACCGTCCGCTCGGAAGGGTCCCCCTTAGGCGGACCTCCCGGGACCCACTCGGACTACCCGCTATTAGCTCCACGAGCACGGCGTTCAAACCAACGCAGGTAAACGCGCGCCGCTCATCCCCTCCAGGTCCCACACCTGCGGATGGGGTATACATGTGGGATAGACGGCGGCCATTCCTCTCGCAGCTACCCTCGCCCGACGAGGACTCGAGAAGGATGCCCCACGTCCAGCTACGATGGTAAACGAGCACTCACGTCCGGCCACGACGGTAACGAGCACTCACGCCCGGCTACGGCGGAAGCGAGCACTCACGTCCAGCTACGACGGTAAACGAGCACTCACGTCCAGCTACGACGGTAAACGAGCACTCACGTCCAGCTACGACGGTAAACGAGCACTCACGTCCAGCTACGACGGTAAACGAGCACTCACGTCTAGCTACGACGTTAAACGAGCACTCGGACATCCGAACCTCACAGAGGCATCCGGCCGTCCTCGCCACCAAGGCACTGTCTAGCTACGACGTTAAACGAGCACTCGGACACCGAACCTCACAGAGGCATCCGGCCGTCCCGCCACCAAGGCACTCGGACATCCGAACCTCACAGAGGCATCCGGCCGCCCCGCCACCAAGGCAGCGTTTAGCTACGACGTTAAAGCGAGCACTCGGACACCGAACCTCACAGAGGCATCCGGCCGTCCCCGCCACCAAGGAACTCGGACATCCGAACCTCACAGAGGCATCCGGCCGTCCTTGCCGACCAAGGCACTCGGACATCCGAACCTCACAGAGGCATCCGGCCGCCCTCGCCGACCAAGGCACTCGGACATCCGAACCTTACAGAGGCATCCGGTCGCCCCGCCACCAAGGCACTCGGACATCCGAACCTCACAGAGGCATCCGGTCGTCCCTGCCGACCAAGGCACTCGGACACCCGAACCTCACAGAGGCATCCGGTCGTCCTGCCGACCAAGGCACTCGGACATCCGAACCTCACAGAGGCATCCGGTCGTCCCTGCCGACCAAGGCACTCGGACACCCGAACCTCACAGAGGCATCCGGTCGTCCTGCCGACCAAGGCACTCGGACACCAGAACCTCACAGAGGCATCCGGTCGTCCGGCCGACCAAGGCACTCGGACATCCGAACCTCACAGAGGCATCCGGTCGCCCTGCCGACCAAGGCACTCGGACACCAGAACCTCACAGAGGCATCCGGTCGTCCTGCCGACCAAGGCACTCGGACACCCGAACCTCACAGAGGCATCCGGTCGTCCTGCGACCAAGGCACTCGGACACCGAACCTCACAGAGGCATCCGGTCGTCCTGCCGACCAAGGCACTCGGACACGTAACCTCACAGAGGCATCCGGTCGCCCTGCCACCAAGGCACTCGGACATCCGAACCTCACAGAGGCATCCGGTCGTCCCTGCCGACCAAGGCACTGTCTAGCTACGACGTTAAACGAGCACTCGGACACCCGAACCTCACAGAGGCATCCGGTCGACCTGTCCACCAAGGCACTCGGACATCCGAACCTCACAGAGGCATCCGGCCGCCTTGCCGACCAAGGCACCGTCTAGCTACGACGTTAAACGAGCACTCGGACACCCGAACCTCACAGAGGCATCCGGTCGCCCTGTCGACCAAGGCACCGTCCACAACGATTAAAATTAAAGCAAACTCATCGCAAAGACATTTTCATAAAGAAAAAGAAAATTTCATTATAGGCCAACAGGCTCAAACTTTACACAACTTTACACACAAGATGCAAGCGGATACAAGAGTGGCCACTGCACCACGGCAGGACTCTACCCACGCCTAGAACCTATCAAACATCCGTGCGGCATCGGTGGCACCGACGGCATGCTGGTAGGCCCTTGCCTGGTCGACGGGACAGCCGCCACGGCCGCGAAGCAACACGCCGATGCCTCTGCTGCCGTTCAGCGACATCAACGCGGCCGCACCAACTACGGTCGGCGCCCTTGCGCCATCGCCTCCAGAAGGGCCCCCCTTACCACCTCGAGCCTCGGAACGGCCTCGGCGGTGGCGTCAACGAGCGGCGTCGCGCTGGCGGCTTCTTCCTCCCGAGCTCGGCCATCGCTCGTCGAACTCAGCCCAAAGCTCGGCAGAGGATCTTCTTCTTCCACCGTGACGCCATCGCCGAAGCTAAAGACTAGAGGATGTCTCGAAGCCATTTGAAAGAACAAAAGAAAAAGCTCTCGTCCCCTTCAAGCAAGCTACAGCGCACAGATATATATATCCGGACGAAGGGAGGCTAAGCGTCTCCAGAGTAAATGCGGGTGCCAAAAAACGAAGCATCCTTCACGTAAACCCGAGGCGATCAAGAAGACGAGCGGTAGCGCGCCAAACTATGCTCGGCATGCGCAACGAGGCAAGTAAAAGCCCGGTGGTTCAAATGCCCCGCCAAACTCGGGACAGCCGCCGGATCCAACGGAAGCACACGACGGAAATCGCTAACCGGATCGGTGGACCGACCTACGAGCCGGCCACCACTTTCGTCAAGTTCAACCCCAACCGAACTGCCGAAATCGCTTGGGAGTTCGGGGCTCTCGACGAATACTAATAAAAGGATACCCCAACAGCCCGGCGGCAGGCGGCCTCAAGCATATCTCGACCCAACAGAGCGCGCCGCCGCCGCCGACCGAATCGCTGCGAGATCGCGCAAGGCATCCGCTCCCGACCGGCCGGGAAGCGAATCCGACCAGACGGCGCCCCGACCCCTCTTGGCGGGCGGGATCTCCGACTCCAACCAAACCAAGGTGACGAGCGCCGAGTGCCGCGTGTCGTCCTCATCGACCTACCGCCGTACACTCGAATAAGGTCAATCGGAGCGACTATACAAGGCGGTGGCTCCTTCCCAAGAAGATCGGTGATCAGAGAAGACAAAGCTTCGGCCCATCAATCGACCACGTAAAGACGAGCGCACGCGCTCCCCGAGGCGGCACCAACGCCACGCACTCGGCGTCGGCGATTCGCAAGGATCACAGAGGGCAAGCACGCTACTTCGGAAATACCTAACCTCCCCGACCACCAAGGCTACCAACCCGGCATGGGCAAGGCGGGTGGCGACGATCCACGGGACGAAGGACCGGAGCTCTAGCGTAGGTCACCTCGCTTTCCTCCTACTCTCGATGTAACCCGCCTTCCTTCAGATAAAAGGAGGCAGGGCTAAACGATCGAGGGGCAACGAGCAAGAACAAGAAAGGGAGAGAGCGCTATCAAACCCATCTCGCTAAGCCATTGGCATTCTCGCTTGTAAAACTTTGTGCGATCATACGTACCAAGAGTAATACAACACCACCACACACGAATCGGAGTAGGGACCTTGGCCGAACAAGATACATCTTGGACTCACGAGTCTAACCATTCAGGGAGTGGAACGCGCGACCCCCTAGACTTACAAATTTACTTGCCGGCGCTCCCGAAAACGCCGACAAGTTCATATTAGCTGTCATTATTATTAAATATCATAACGCTATTCTACATGAACCCTCGTGCTACAAGCCTCGCTTTGTATCTCACCACATGGTTGTTTTCATTTCTCTTCTGGATGAAAACCCATTTTGAACCTACAGGGAACACTTTAGAAGGAGTTCGTGCAACTTAACCGAATATTTTCCTTTTATTAAGCGAGCACAATTCTATCTCAATTGCTTCTTTCCATTTGACCTAATCTGAGTGCTTCTTTTCACTCTACCATGGACTTTGGTTCTGGATCCAGATCAAGAGATCCAGCAATCTTTGAGAAAAAATATATATTGACAATTGTAGTCTTCTTTTTATACAACTCTCATGAATCTACCTAATTAGTGAAGATTTCCTCATTAATTTCTTTCAGCTTCTCTTGATTTCCCATTACGATGGAGTCTAGGCGTTCCGATATCCCAGCATCAGATTATGTGTGTAAATATTCACTGGTGTTACCATATTCAAGATGGCTCACTTCAGAGATTTTATTAACAACAGGTTGAGCTTCTTCCACTGTCTTTATATTCTTACTTGTTCGGTTATCTGTTTCTGTAGATATCTTTGTGGAAATTGAGTCCTATACGCCTAGAGGTCGCCCCCTCTTCTTCTCATGAGGCAATACCCTTCTAACGTATTTCCACTCTTTCCGATGAGTTTACTACAGATATATGAGATTTTTCTACCCCGTTATGATCAATGAAGGTACCTGATAGATTATTAACTATTTGTTACAGATTTATTATCAAAATGAACTTCAAGTTTGGATTCTTTAGTTCAGGGAATTCCATAGTGCTAGTGAGTCCTCCTTCATTGACTAGCATTCATTTAGGGAATTCTATAGTGCTAACGGGACCTCTTCATCAAATACTCGATCTTCAAGTCCGCATGGAGATGGTGACTTAGGAAGTGTAGAGCCGGGAAGTGCAAAGTCGGACACTTGGTGGCTTCAGGGAGAGCAGGGGTGCCAGCTTTAGGCTAGGTAATAGCAGCTCTAGGAGATCGAACTATCAGGTTAATCTTGGCATCCATTGACCAGATCAGGTAATTGCTACCATTCAAGGCAAGCTCGCCAAATTCCTTCTTTGTGATATCCGACATATCCTATGTTATATTCATACAAAAAGAATTTTACTGCTAGTAATTCAATATATTACATGCTCACTCTTGAATCATTAAAGCTTGGTATATATATATTTAGTAGATAATTATCTATAATTTAGCATTTTCAGAATTTTCTAATAATTATCGGGCAATATTAAGAATTACTGAAATAACAGAAAATAAATTCAAGATATTTAAACATGGAATTATGCTAGGAAAAGATAAACCTAGAGATATGAAGCTTCTAATATGTACTATGTCTAAGGTTCAACGATTTACAGAAACCCATATACCTAGAAGTTCAATTTCTAGGTTTTAATATAATTTTTCATAATTTATTAACTAAATTTTAGGATTATAGGAAAATTTAGGGCCCATAATGTAAAATTTTATTTATCCCAATAAATTCCTGTAAATATGCAAAGTTTCATGGTCTTTTTCGCAAAATTTACTGTATGCGCGAAGTATTACGATTTTCAGGGGTTATATGCAAAAGTGTCATGGCCCATAAAAAGCAACCTTCAGGGTGAAATTGAATGTGCCTTTGGCCCGTTAATGTTTACGGGCTACGTCAAGTCCGACCTACTCTACTTGGCTAAAAAGGGGTGGCTCGAGCGCTAGGGTTTGGGAAACTCTAGCGCGTGACTGTGGTGGGTGACACAGAGCTCAGGGGCGGCTCTTAGTGGGAGCGACGACGAGCGCGCGAAGCATGGATCCAAGCGACGGGCCCGGTGGTGGTTGTGGCCGAGGCACGATTCCAGGCGGTGAGCCCAGCTGAGGTGCTCGAGCGAGAGCATGGTGAATTCGAAGGCAGATCAGTTCTTTACGGTGGTTGGCCCACGTGCCTCAGAGCAACAGGGCTCAATACGGTGTATCCAACGGTGTTAGCGCATGCAGCGGTGATGCTTTGGGCGGTGCATCGGGTGGGCGACGACGGCGCTTTAGGCGGCGTAGCGACGCACTTGACAAGAGTGGCATCAACATGGTGTAGCGGTGGGCTGCTGGGTGGCTTTGCATCGGGCGGTGGATGCGACGACGCTCAGTGGCTCCTCTTCGAGGGATTGGTGCGTCGCACTATAGGCACGAGCGCGTCGGGCAGTGACGTGCGACGCGTGGCTAGCGGATTGTGGTTGGCACAGGGCGGCTAGCCGCGAGATTGACGACGGGAGGTGGCTCGATGGTGACTTTCGGGCGCGTCCTGGGCATGGCTTGGCCAATGGCAGGCTGTCGATTTTCCTTTTTTGTGTGAATAGTAACCAGAGACCCTTATTCTGGCAATTAGATTAATATGATCTCTACTCGACAATTATGACTAATTTAGGTAAGTAGGGAAATTAATCTGCATGATTAAAAGAGACTGCTCATATGTGATTAACTTACGTGCTTCGAACCTAAGTATGTCTTGTAGTAGATTAATCGCTTGTTGTGGGTCGAAATTCGATACAGACAGAAAAAACTTGTTCAGTCTCGGAGAGTTTTTTTGCTGATAACATGTAGAAAAACGAGAACGATTGCCGTAGATCATTCCAAATGCCAATCAAGAATAGACAAGGAACTACCACGATAGATAAACACATAATATAGGAAAATCAACTCTTTTCTTTTTATTTATTGTAGATAGATTCTTTTGTACAATAGTATGTTATATTTATATCCATAACCCTTTAGGGTAGTTTCAGAATTCATCAACTAAAATTAAGAGTTTGAACATATCTAAATAACGAAGGCCAAGAGTATGGTTATTAATAAAAAAATTCTTAGAAAAAGGTAAAAAAAAACTTAAGGAATCTGCAGTCCTGCACACATGCCATGTCGTCTCTTACCGTCTTACCCACTCGTCACTCTCCACGAAAATCACGTGTGCAAACAAAAGCTAAGCAAGAAATGAATATAAAATCCGCAACTTGTGACTACAAAATCAAATTTTAATTGGCTTAGTCTCCCACTCTCCCGTATATATGCACCTAGACAAGCCAAAGTAACCAACAGCTAAAGAAGAGAAAATCAGGAACACCACAAGGAAAAGGCAAAGAAAGCTGAGCGAATTGAAGCAAATTTCGTGGAACACGCGGGAATTCGGTCGGTTTGGAGGCGGATTTCGGAAGGAATTCGTGGGGATTTCTCTCGGGTGGAGATTTGATTTGAGGTTTTGTGTGTGAGGATGGCTTCCGCAATATCCGGGGAGAGGGCGAGCAGCTTCGCCATGGCCTGCAGCCTCCTCAGCCGCTACGTCAGGCAGAACGGCTACGCCGCCGGCGAGCTCGGACTCGGCATCAGGGGTGAGTGGCGTCCTCGTGCTCTGTTTTCTCGAGTAAAAATTGGGATCTTTAGGACTTGGGGGTTGGGCCTTATTTTTTTGTTCTGCCTCTCTCTTCTGCTGAGAGTTTAGAGCTATTTGTTGGGATTGTAATTTCTGATTCCTGTAAAAAAAGAAGAAGCAATTTTGAGGTGTTTTCGTAGGAGTTTCATGCGGGATCTGGTCTTAAAGTTCGGATTTTGGAAGCGAAAGTCCAACCTTTTGCTAACAATTTGTCTTCAACCAGCCTCGATCTTTTCCATATTTGTCGAATCTAATCACTTGTTACCCCATTTCTGCAGAACCGACCTGAAAATGTAAAACCTTTCTTATCCGATGGATGTGGATCTTGCCTGAAAAAGTATATCGTTCTGCGTTTCAGGTGAAGCCGCCGACGCGCCGAGGACGCCGGCGTCGATGAGCTTCCTTCCGGCGGCAGACGCGGCGAAGGGGGAGGCGAGGAAGGAGACCATGGAGCTCTTCCCCCAGAACGCCGGCTTCGGCTCCGAGACCGACGCTCAAGAAGCCCCTGATGCTAGGTATTGGACGAAACAAACACCTCTCGATCTGATGTGGTCTGTTCCGTTTCAGTTCAGTTCGTATACACACATACTGTTATATTGGCTGCAGCAGTAGTTAGTAGTTAGTAGTTAGTTACATGACTGAAAAGGTAACAAACCATCCAAATCTTGTGTGGAGAAGATCTAGCTCATCGGAGCTGTTCTTCTGATTGTAAATGGACTCAAGGCGATGAGTGCTTGTCAACCAAAATCGGTTAAGTAATTCGGGTTCTCTGGGCTCTGTTCTCAGGGACCAAGAGAAGCGCCAGCTGACCATCATCTACGGTGGGAAGGTCCTCGTGTTCGATGACTTCCCAGCCGAGAAGGCCAAGGGCCTGATGCAGCTGGCCAGCAAAGGTGCCTCCCCAGCGAAGATTTCTGCCCTGCTGCCATCCGCAACTGCAACCGTCACTGACAGCACTAAGGTCTCAGCCGTGCCAACCCCAGCATCTGCATTACCTGTTGCCCAGGTCAACACCCAGAAGCCTGTTCGTCCGAGCGCAGCAGGTAGCACTCCACCTTTTGTTGCTATTTGTATCGATTGGCTGTCGGAATATAAATGTAACATCAGAATGGTTAATTTTTTTGCCGCGCTGATTGATCGTTCTTGAATCCTTTGTCTTGCAGATCTGCCTCAGGCTAGGAAGGCGTCACTTCACCGGTTCCTGGAGAAGCGAAAGGATCGGTAGGTTACACTTAAGTCTTAATGTCAGTATGATACAAATATGACTACAACTCTAGTATTTGGATTTGGATCTCACTTGTGTTGTTCCTTGTTTCAGCCTTAATGCAAAAGCACCATATCAAGGCTCCCCCTCAGATGCTATTCCGGTCAAGAAGGAGCTGACGGAGAGTCAGCCATGGCTCGGGTTAGGGCCTCAGCTCGCCAGCCCTGACCTGAGCTTGCGCCGGGAATGCAGCCAATGATAAGCATTGCAATATTTGAATCCGCGATATATTCCTATCATCAGAGAACTGGATCATAGAAATTGTCAGGTGTTTTCGTTTAGGCCATGATTCCATTATGCGGTATTCCTTCCATTAATATATAGGTTTGGATGTAAAGAAAGTAACTGATGATGGTGATGACCAGTGTCGAGACAAGTTTTGGCTCATTTTAACCTATGGTGACCTGACCCAGATTGCCATGGTAGAAAGGCGAAGAAGAAATTGTAACCGGTGAGACGGACTCAGTTTTTGCTTATCTTGAGAGATACTGTGTACCATTTGGTTTTGGCACTGCTGTGTGCAAAGCAAGTGATTGTAATGGATACAGACCGTAAGATTATTTTCATATTTCTGTTGATTGTTTTTCGCTTACTGGGCAGCATCGTGTCCCTAAGGAGGTTGTAAAATTCAATACACACGGTGGACCAAGGAGTGCTAGCCTATTTGACTGAAACTGGCGAGGAGATGCGAAATCGATGATGATCGGCTGACTCCGAAGGTGAAAGTCGATTTTTAGTTGAAATGTTGATACGAACGAATATCGAATGTAAGTAACTCTTAGATAAGAAATAATAAAGACTAATATATCGATACGAAGTAATATTGAATAACAATTAATTACAGAACGATAGTTTCTATAGGCTAAAAACTACTAAGATACGTAGTAAAGGTAAAAGTAAAAAGTGTTTATCTATACCCGTTTATAATGCATCTAAGCATTCTTTTCTACATCCACCTCAAATAATGCACCCCACTAGAGATGACTCAACCTTCATACACCCAGCGAAACGTCCTTAGAAACTTGCCTCTATCAAAATTAACCTCTCAGATCTTTCCTTAGCTTTACTCACCCACATCCGATGGCCATTGTTTAATGTGTCTAACTCATCCCTGTGGTCCACAACAGATCTCCCCCCACCTCCAGCATCATCTCAAGAAAAAGGAAACAAATATCCTGGAATTAAGGAAAAGGAAACAAACGTTCTAGAAATAGAAAAGACCATATATTACGTGCTGGAAAAAGAAAATCGGAAAATAGAGCACTATACTAGTTGGTTTGGTGCGTCCTTTCTGTCGACCGGTATATGGTTTATATAATCTACGCTACCACTACTAAACGTGGTCGACTCGATCATGGATTCTACTTCAAACTATCTTTCGTATTAGCCCAATCAGGGTTAATTTGATCGTTTCATGACCGAATTTTGATCCCCAACGGTAGCGAAAACGGTGAAAAACTGCTCGAAAACCATTGAAAACAATAGTATAGAAATTCAAATCATTTTGAAATCTGGTCAAATCGGCGAACGAATTTCACAGTAAATGAGCGAAAACTGCTCGAAAACCACAAAAAACCGACGTTAGTTGAAAAAATAGGGAAAATATATAAAAAAAAAGTCAAACAAATTGCAAACAAATGTTGTAAAAAAATTTAAATCCATTAAAGGCAAAAAAAGGAAAAATGTAATAAATGTATAAAAAAGTACGTAAAAGGAAGAAAAAATTTCAGTATGATCTCTTCTAAATATGGAAAAAAATTCGACATAACTTTTGATATATTTTAAACAATTGCAAGTTGTAAAGTAGGTATTTAGTAATAATATATCAACAAATAATCTTTCATTTCAATACTACTCACTTATCAATCCAACAAGTGCAAAAATAGGCATTCACATAATGACATACTAATACCATTCACATATCAACACCATTTACATTTCAATACCTTACAGAAATTGCTTGTGTAAATAATTTGCAAGAAATTGCTTGTGTCAAATTGCACGTTGTACAACAAAAAAAGTACAGAATATAACTAGTGGTACAGAGTACAACTTTATTACTAAAATTTTGGTAGTTCATGCATGCATACAACAAGAAGTAAGCTTTTCAATATTGAATAACATTAACTTACTAAAATATACCATAGCAAGATAATTTATGTGTATACAAATATCGCTACTTGAACAAATAGTACAATTTTCGGGTGTCGTCCATTGCTACTAAATATACTTCAACAAATATTGCTACATGACATAATTGAACAAATATTTCTATTTGACATACTTCAACAAATATTGCTACTAAATATAATTGAATAAATATTTTTACTAAAATATGTTTAGGTAAATATTGCTATTTGACATACTTAAATAAATATTGCTACTAAATATAATTGAACAAATATTGTTACTAAAATATGTTGAAGTAAATATTGCTACTTGACATACTTAACAAATATTGCTACTAAAAATGCTTCTAACTTCTTTTTTGGATTTTCTAATTTCTACATTTTGAATGGCTCAAAAACATCTCCAAACTTTATATTTTTCAAAAAAATATTCATACTAGAGGTACTAATTTTTGGGAATTTTTGAATAATTTTTTACAAATTTTTTGAATTTGAATTTAAACTTAACCAATAAACATAACGATTTTACTTCTCATACCGGAACGGTACACTACAAAATTACGGGTTTTGAATAATTTACCGTGATTTTGTTAACTCGGATCCCAACTCGTATTCTAAAGAGTCCATTTCCATCTGCGTCTTAAAGGCAAGGCTGGGATGACCAGTCGACCACCTAGGTCCAAGATGTCGCACGATCCACGATTAGTACAGTACATACTGCAGAGACTCCTGTGGCTCTCGATCGTGTCCAATTTTCTAGTTGGTGGTGGTGGTGGTCTCGAGTCTCGACGACCCTCGAAACGTAGAAAGAGAGAGAAAGAGAGAGAGCGCATGTGAGAAAACCGAACGGATGGTGCGCCGGCCGGAGACAGCTAAAGCGAGCTACGGGGCAACAGCAAAGGCGTTGGTGGGACACAGAAGATGCACGTCGCCCTCGGCCTACTAGGACCGGATAAGAATGATAATGTTGGTTTGCTTGGGTCAATGCGTGCTTGCATTCATGGATTTGTCTTTCTTTTATAGAAAACCTTCTTTTTTTTACACTGATTCAAGGGATTTTGTGGTCTACCTGATGAATGTGATATTTTGAAGCACCCAAAATAATGACGATTAAAGAAGAGCGAATTATCAGCCAAAACTTTTTGCCCTAAAGAAATCAACAAAAACCTCACAAGATCACAGAATAGCGAAAATACAAATTTCGGTGTAACTTTTGATTGGATGATCCGAAACTCGTGAAACTTTGTATGCATCTTCCGAAGGATGTCAAGAAAATATTCCAACCTTCAATCGCAGGGATTGATGTCAAAGTTTCGATATTTTTCAAATTTATCGAAGGTTGCACCAAAATCGGGTCAAATACAAAAACATCACCCTAAGCTTGCTCGTGGGGATTTGATGGATAAGATGATCTTAAATAGTCTTCCACATGTCATAGCAAGATAGAGATCCAAAGAAATTGCCCTTAAACGTACAAAATCAAGATCTACCTTAAATCCTTCATTCTTAAGTCAAAAATCGGTTTCTTGATAAATCTCTTGATGATCATGTGAGAGCTTGCCTAGATGATTGGGATATGATCCACAAAGTATTCATCCATTGATCATTCATCCGTGACAACACAAGATCAAGAGAAAAAGAAACCAAATAAGAAAGATCTAAAAGTCAAGAGGAAAGTTCAAAACAAGAGACAAAACTTGAGCACAAATTTTGATTTCATTTCAGATCAAAAAGGTTGATTACAAAGCCTTTTACTAGCGGGCAAAGCTCCTAAGGAGCATTCACACATCCACACAAAAAAACCAAAATATTGTGGAAACTCTAAACCTAGGGTCTTGAGGCTTTAAAGCTTAAGGCCTCACCTCCCTCTACATCTCCTTATATATAGGAGGCAACCTTAACCCTAAAACTTGGACACACAAATAGATACCATCTATATTTACATGGGCTAACCGATAACCCAACACACATAACAAGTTTTACACTCATACAAACACGTATCTTAAAGCGGCCTTCTTCATAACACCCAATTCACTTCATAAGTCCGAATTTGCATCCATATCTACTTTGGCTTAACCTAAACTACTTAGACCACCACCAAGATTTCCCAAACCACCTCGATCCCTGGTAATAGGCAAATTACCAATTTGCCCCACGACCGGTTTTTTTCCTTCTATTCGAAGCATGGCCCATGCTTCATCATCCACCATGTGGCTCAAATGACTTCTCGCCAAGCCTCTCACGCGTCCGGACTCGTCTGAACTATCCTCGTTTGCAAATGGGTCCAAGTTACTTGGCGAGCCACATGTCCTTGTCCACTTCACCATGACGACGCCGGCTTCCTTAACCATTCTAGACCTCAACATTTCCTGAGCCTAATCCTAGTCTATGCCGTTGCCCGCCATGTCCATCACCAATGCTTCACGCTCCGGCTCGTTGTCTTCCCAGCTCGCAACTACTTCCCGACCTCAGTCATCTTCCAGCGTCACTTGACCATTCTGAACCTTTGCTCTACTAGCCTAGTCCTGGTCTCCTCTGCCTTATCATGACCTAGCTCCGAAGTCTTGCAACCAACATAGACAAGCAAACACGTCACGTAGCACTTTTCACAATATATGCAATAAACATTACATAATCACAATTTCTAGTTCACATAATCTCGCTCTAGAAAATAACTACCACAACCTAGGGGCCGGTAGTATCACCTGGCTGGCACTGTCGTCCCTCAGGGCCCGTCGATCGGTACTACCACCATGTAATGGCCGGTAGTGCCGATTTCCCTGAGACCCGCAAAACCATCCTCCTAGACAATAACTACCGCCACCATGAGGTTGGTAGTACCGCAGGGTCGGTAGTGCCGCCTACCCTGAAAATCACTTCAAATTGCTTCAAAATTCATATTCAATTCAAATCAAACTCAAACTTGAGCACCACAAGCTCAAACACAATCAATTACCCATCACTCACATGAGTAGACCTTCACATGATCTTTCACATTTTGGATATTGATACTGTCTGCAAAACGTAATTTTGACTGCTAATTTCTACGGTAACATGTTAACGTAATTTTGATTGCTAATTTCTACGGTAACATGTTCATAGTACATAATAAAACTATGACATTATGGAAGTTCTTCGAGACAAATCTACTCGTTTCATCCCCTTGTGTCCAATACAAATATTCATAAAGATACTGATAGCCAAAGTTTATAAAGTTTGATTGTACATATCCCAAATCGTCACTATTTTGTGATTGGAGAGTGTAGCTTTTTGAGAAATCGAACAAGTTATGTGTTAGAAAATTTGCCTATTAATACCACAAAAAATATGGATCAACATTGCATTGCTACCCTTTGACTCCTGTGTCGCTCCTTGTGGTGATCAGGGAGGTGACACCACCAACCATAGAGAGCCCCCCGCCTCCCTATCTTTTCCTCGCTGCCTTCACCATCGGTGCAACAGTGACGTTGATGGTGACAGTGGGGCTTTTCGAAGCAATAGCTCCCACTCCCTTGTCCTTCTCCATCTCTTGTTCGTGTCGTGCAGGTTGCCGTCTCGTCATGTGCTCTCCCACCACTTCCGCAACCCTTGCATGCATTGACCTTTGTCACATGCTTCTCACCGCGTGCGGTGCTGCCTTAGTGCTTCCCCCTCTTCGAATCTGAATCCCTATCCCAAATCTGGCTAGTGGGGAGCAATGTCGATGTGTTGTCGCTGAAGCCATCCCAAATGGTCCGTCGCTGGTTGCCCATGTCTCTACTCTTCATTCGGACGTGTCGCAACCTCCAGGGCACGATGTTAGGTGGCTTAGGCAGTCGTCTCAGGCTTGAGTGGTGTGACCGGTCGGGTGGGCCTAGCTTGGCCTCATCTTCCATTCTGACTAAGCCCTCCTCGCCAGATTGGGTCAAATTTGGCCGCCTCCTCAGCAATTTTGGCTAGGTCTGGTGGTTGCCGGTCTAGGTCACGATAGTAGTGTTTGTGGAGGTTGATGGTGGCGCCGAGGTGTCATTCATGGCAAATGATGTGGTGATGGTCACGTGTCTTCTAGCTAAAGCCTCGATGGCATGTGGCGGCGGTGTAGGTGCCGGTGGAGGTTGGTTGTGCTAGGCTGCGTAGGTCGATGGCGTGTCACAGTGATGCATGTGTGCATTGTGGTAGAGTAGCTAGATTTTGGCATGGCGGTGTAGTTCACTGTTCCCACACGTGGTTGCATCGAGCATCGTCGTGACACATAGATGTTTGCCTTTGCCACATCCTTTCGTCCTCCTATTTCCACCCATCGATTGGTGCACTTGTGGAGAAAGACTGACCTTCCTGTGTTGTTAGGGACACCTATTGTTTCTGAGCAGTAGATAGTTGTTGAAGAAGCCCTAATCTATGTGCTCAGTGTTGGGTCATGGTCCTCAGGTGCAAGACAACCTTCCTGTAGGTCCAATGTGTAGCGGTCAAAGTCCTTTGAGCAGGCATGCCATCATCGATGTGCCCTTGGGAAGTGGAGGAGTCTATGCTGTCGGCTTTTCTGAGAACCTCTTCATCTTGGTGAAACCGGAGGGGCTGCCGCCTCACTCTCTTCCCTAAAGCTGTCTTGCTCAATGCCCTCAAGTGTTTTCTACTTTATTGTGGTCCCCCATGCTCTTGCTAAGGCTTGTTGTGCTGGTGGTTGTTGTCCATTGTGGTATGGTGCGGTGTAGTCCAAGGTGTCAAATGATGGGTTCACTTGGTGAGCCGTGGCACGGCTGCTGTCATGGTGTGCACCTGATGTTGATAGTTGCACCTCAAGTCCTTACAAGAAACACAGTTTTTTAGTTTGTGTAGTTTCTTGTTGATAGTCGGCTCAGGGTTTTGCAGTTTGTAAGTTAGGTGAGGACGATATTTAATTTTATCATTGCTCCACAAGGTGCTAGCCTTGTTGGCACAAGTGGTATCTTGGTAGGAGTTTTAGGTGAACGAGAACGGGTAGGCTACTCTAGCATAATTTTAAAATTTTCTACCAAGGGACCACTGCAAGTTATAGATCACGGAATTACCACTAGATGCGCAAACCCATAGCAGAAGTAAAGTTGATGTAGTGTTTTAGTGTGGCTGTAGTCGTACTAGCCTTGCGTTTCTTCCAACAGCTTCTTGTGATCGTCAAAGATTGCGGATCGTCCTAGCATTGAAGCCTCGTAGCAGTGCCTCCAAGGTATCCACACGTATGAGGCAGGAACGCCATGCGCCAGAGTACTAGTGTCGGCTACGCGATTTTGGGCGAAGGAGGTGTGGCAGTTAGGGTTTCGGGAATTCCAAATCCTTAATGTGTCTTATAGCCCTAAGCCACTACCCCTTCCCTTTATATAGACACCCCATAATGGGTTTATACATTAGAGGCCCATTAGGAACTCGAAGTTCATTAGAATTATGATCACCATCCAAATTAAGTCTCAATCCTTTAAGTGTGCGACTCTGTAGGTTCATGTATACTTGGACTTGGTCCGAGTACTCTTAGTCGACCATTAATCGGTAGCGGTCCCTAGCAGGACATGCCAACTCCTGAGTATATGTAAAGATCACATCGGACGAACCTTAAAATTCTTAGTTATATGCATTTTCCTTTGCCTCATGATATTGGTCAAACTCAATGCGAGTATGTGCCATCCTTGTTTACTTAGCTCGACTAC